>SAUG01000036.1:0-56616 GCA_011316305.1 Rusavskia elegans
GGGAGTTGGTGGAACAATCCCAAGTTCTACCCACCCCTGACTCCTATTACATCTCATCTACTCCATCATCAATGTTCAGACGCCACAAATTCCAGACCTTTCCACATTTTTCATGTGAATCCTCATCCACCGAGGAGCCACAGTTTTTGATGGCGAAACATATCATGTCACGTACCGCTAACGTACGATATTACTCCCCCATATTGCAGAGGAACCTATCAAGCCTGTGTCGGCGGCGGAGCTTGTGGGGAACCAATCAACAAAATAGGTTCAGCAAGGTTGACTATGTCGATACCAGCTTCAGAAGTCCGGTTTAGCCAGACCTGGCGAGTTGGTCGAAGAATTAGATGATCTGGGACGGTACGTGGAGGCTATTCCCTATGATTAGAACTAATATCTCGGACTCTGACTCTGCCGTCTAGTCCGTGTGCTAAGTGATAAGCTGCACACCTTTGTCGCCTGGCCAGAGATTTTCGTTTCGAGCTTTTAGTTCAGATTGATGACTGTCGTTGGATCACAGTACGCGCTGGCAAACTTAATAAGTACGAGAGCCATTGATATCGCTGCTAGGGTCTTCGATTCAGGGGGCTTTTCGGGCGGAATCCATTCAGCGAAGATCCAGTGGAAGGGATACCGCACATGATTGCCAAGACTTGTACAACGGCATGACCGAGATATTACTATTGGACAAATTCATAGTGTCCTAATTTGCGCTACTATGGAAAAGAGTTGGGGAAAACCGAGCCTGATTGTTGGGATCATTGAGCAAGTAGACGACAAGGATTCGAAGGTGGGTGGGCGTTGAATCCTGGTCCTTTCGTCTAAGAGCTTGGATAACATGGGCCAATGAGGCAGTTTGACGTTGATTGAAGCACTGCGCAAGTATATAAGTCCCATGCGATTTCACCAAGGTTTTCGATTCCTCTATAACCTACGACGACCACCAGTAAGTGGAACTATATACACATATATTTGCTCTGCGATCTCCTACGTAGTATCCCCAGTCATACTTTCAATTATCAGAGCTTTCTACCACCAATTCGCTCTTTTGATAGGATTCACCTGAACCCAAACCTTTGAAACGAGAGCTTCCGATAAGTCACAAGAAGAAGATCTTCCGACCATGGTAGATGCTACAAGCTGTTGGGGATCTCTTCCCCCAGAGATCCGAATGATGATCATAAAGGCCCTTATTCAGGACGACGGATGCTGCGTGGTCCACTTTGCCACTGTATCTCGAGAATGGCAGACAATCGTCGAACAGAAGATTTTTGGTCGGCTCAAACTCACGCCGTCACGCTTCGCTAGCTTCGCCAAGATCACACATAGGCAAAGGACGCTTGTAAATTACATATGGCTTTGCATTGAACTTCAGGGGTACGACTGCTGGCAGATGAAGGAACTCGGATGCAATCGCTGGCACAAAACAAACATCGATGTGATAGGAAAAGCCGTTTGGGGTCTTTTCAGCATTCTCAGCACATGGGCCCCTAGTGAAAGTTTAGTGCTCGATATTAGTGTCCACTTTCCTAGCGACTCGCAGCATTATTTCAAACAACTGCAATTTGGGTCTGATGCGATTTCAGAGGCCAATAACGCTCAAGGAACGGTCATTAGCCATAGCTCCTGCCATGGCTGGGTCAAATCTCACCAAGCTATTCCTCCGTTCGAGGAGGCTATGGAGGATCCTATCACCAGTTACTTCTGGTTCTTCCAGGACATCGAGATGACAGGAGATTTCTGGCGCGGACTGCCGGAGGTCACAGCCGTGACAGGATTCCTTTTGCGCCGACAGACGCGCCGCCGATGGGAGCCGGAAACACTCAGAGCGATCCTCGGTCGTCTTCCAAGGCTTCAGGAATCTTACTACGAGCCTTGGAGAGAGTGGAACCGGCTTGATCAACAAGACACTGACGAGCGTAAGTCCCCACGAAGTCCCCATACAGAAGATTGCTGAGCATGTTGCAGAAACTCAGTTGATTTTCAAATTGCTTACATTCCGCCAATTGAAAAGAGTGGTGTTGTTCGAAGACTTTAACGACGATTATGGTGCTGTATTCCAAAAATTCCTTGACGACCCCGATATAGAGCCTGTTCGAACAGCAGACGTTGCTTTAAGTGAAGCACTTGCACAGGCCAGTCTCGACTTCCAACAGCTTTCGGCGTCATTCATCGCAGACGCCAGGTGGTTTCTCCGTGCACCTCAGCCGACCTGGGTCTGGAATCAGCTGACCTCGCTAGTACTTACCTCGCGACTTTTAGTCCCACAAGAGAGTCATGCAGTGGTCAACGACTTACTACAGGCAGCGGCGACAGCAGCCATGAAGATGCCAAGGCTCGAGTCGATGGAGCTTTGGAACGGTGGAAGGGGTTTTGCCTGCGTATTCCGGTACCAGTCATCAGGAGGCATTCGCCCTGCTAAGATTCTCTGGCGAGGAAATTGGAATCTCCCGCTGGGGCTTCGGACCGTCCGTGCATGGGAAATTGTGGCACGGCAGCACGCTCAATGCGACTTCCGGGTCTCTAAAGAGCTGCTGGACGCCGATGCTATCAATTCTCATGGCGATGCGATCCACCATTTAGAACTTCTAGAGCCGGTGGTTTGTCCCGTTTCGTTGTGGCAAATACGAAAAGAAATAGGGGTTTAGACCGGCCCCTTCCTTTATCCGCGGATCAATGCCAAAAGGCCTCCGTCAATCCACTATTATTTGGTATCGGCACCTAATCACGTCCACCGGCTAATGGTAGCATTCTCTAGGGGTCAGCCCATACAGTCTTTCCATAATCAAGTCACAACCGCAAGATGGGCCATACAGTAACCATCGGCAAGAATTTTATGGACATAGTCGCTGTCCACTACTCTACTGCATTATCCACAATTACTCAAATCTTATCACGAAAAAATAATCGGATGCAAGATCCGAGGCCGTTTGGAGGCTCGAGCCTCTGAAGAAAGTCCTTGCTTCTCTTCTTGGATGATACGCTGTAAACATCATCTCTGATTGGATTACAGGCCGCCAAACACATGATATATATCAAATGAACAATACAACAAACTTGCTAAGTAGCCAACAAAATTATCTTCCTCAAAAGATTGCTGCAACTGCTCACATCACCAACCTCAAACAAAATCTACTTTCCTAACCAGCTAACAAGAACATGGCCTCGCCACCTCAGTTCTTCTATCGCGTGCAACATCAGGGCTCCTACACATACTACGACCCAAACACCGGCTTCGAAGCCAGAGGCCACTACACGATGGATCCCTCTCACTACATAAACGGATCGAAAGTACGCGGTCATCTCAAGTGGGCAGATCGACCAATTGAGCCCACCCCCTTCATATCCGTCTTCGACAACTATGGTATGGTATCAACCCACCAAACATCAACACAAGAAATCAACTAACCACTAATCCACTCTCTCTATCAGAGGACGCCAACCACCGAGCGCATTTCCACATACAGCGAGGAGATCACGACGTCTTTATTGCTGCCATCAACGCCGAGAATCTGCGCTCATTGATCCTCAAATTAAATACCGCAGACGGTCGTGTCGATCTGCAGATATGGCAAACACCGGGCTATGATTCTTTTATCTCTATCTTGGATCTACGATCGGCTTTACGGCTTGAGCCAGGAATCTGTCAGGCGTCGGAATGGTTGGCGGTAGATGATATACCAAGCGAAATCATCACGCGACTCTAGAGCAGTAAGTGATGCTTTCGAAGCATTCTATCTATGTCATTGGATACCTGTTGAGTGTATCACTTGAGGAATGATCAGCTGCTCCAAGGTTGAACAAACAGGACAGTTTGAGGGGCTATTCCGGGGTAACGATTTCCATAGCTGTCTTTGAGAAGGCTTGGGACTTGGCTCTTGAATATGTCCAACGTGGAAATCGCATTTGAAGAGCATGGGAGGCGCACCGTCGGCGGAAGAGACCTGATTTTCACCTTCACTGATTTGCTCAATTCAAACGCCATTCTTATTGTCAGGCCTTCTAAAAAGTTCTTTGTTCCCTCCACATATTAAATAAGTTCAAAAGCTTTAGTGGTGCTATCCATTCGTATGCATTTCCCTCCACAGCAGCGTCGCTAGGCGTTTTCACACATCGAAAAGTGATGATGGCAAGATGCTAGCTGTTCGATAAACAGTCCTTGTTTTTCCTTTTCCTTTTTCTCCTTTTTCCATTGCACAGTGACACATCACATCCGTGTGCAGTCAACCTCGCTGTATAGCTCTCCATCTGCTAAATACTTGCTTTTGCCACCAAAGTTCCGCTCAAAAGCCATTCCCCCTGAACCCATGCAGAACGCCAACAAATAAAGAACCCAGAATACGTTTCTCTTTTGTGTCCTTGCTACAGCCAGCCCAAATACTCACTTCATCCATCATTGCTAGATACACACCTGCGACGCTGGGTGCATAGGTTTAATGAAGCGAGACGATAACAATACGGAAGAAGGGAGGGAAAGCTGGCCATGGAGACCTCGGAAATGCTGTTCTCCAGCGCCCCGATCTTGTTTCCCTGCTGCAGTCCCACGTCGGTCTGAGCAAGGGCTGATTTCCCGCATTGTTGTCATAGAACGATGGCGATAGGGTCTTTGGTTCCGAGGAGGATGACCAGCGTCGTCGTGACTTGTTGCATTGTTTTGTGGGTGTAAGAAGTCTATTCGTCACTGCGTTTGCTTTGAGCGAGAGATTTGGGAGCTTATGACTGCCATAGGCGTTGGGTAGCTGTGCATGAGCTTCAAGGTAACCACAACAAACCACGCCACTCGCAAGGCGACGGTCCGTGTGCTTGTGTGAAGAGTCTGTCGCGGACACAGATGTCTCCGGTCGTCGAAGTGACTGGATCATCTTGCGATTCGAGATAGATCCAGAGTACGATTGGGAGTAGGACGCCTGAGTAATGGCTAAGCTGTGGTATTATTGGGGAAACGGTGTATATGGATCGCAGGAAGATCTAGCCGTCGTATTCTAGACTCGGTAGTTTCACGAAAGCGGATATACGTTGGCTCCTCCAAACGCAGATGCAGAGTTGCAGCAGTAATTTCTGGAGAGGCCTGTTCGAGTCCAACAAAAGTATTGAGTACATCGTTTGCTACCTTCTTACAACGGGTGGAAATTTGTCCGAAGTCTAAGCCTGGATCGACATCTTGGTGAAATGATCCAACATCATGCAGCATGAGGTTTATAGCCGACACAGCTAATCCATTTGGAGTCCAGTAGACTGTCAGGCCTGGTTCTCCTGGGATCGTATTGATGTTGAAAGGCTTTTGGCGTACCGATTGCTTCTCTATGATGCCTAAAAGGCGGACTTCTTGGAGAAGAGGATTTTCTGAGCTATGTATGCTGTATGAGTCACTGATCGCTCGAACTTCGTCCATCTTGTAGATCACTGTTGGGGCAGCAATAAACGCTGGAAGCTCGTATTTTGCTAGAAGATTCGATTCTGATCTGGCATTCGAGCTCGGATACCGGAAACTGCGGTATCGTTGGTATACGTCCCACAACAGAATCGAGGCTTTCGTTTGATGTCTTTCGTAAGTATCATGCCAAAATCTCAGGGTTTCGATGTCCTCGATTTGAGGATATCCGTACAAGGCTTCCATAAATTCTGCGCCTCCCCAATCTCTGCAGGTTATAGCGCTGAAGCGCTTCCACCGAGCATTGACACATGCACGACATTGTGATTCCAAGTCAAATTGTTCGGTCCAATCTTCCATCTCTTTCAAGATGTGTATACTGGATTGTCTATCATGATTTGCCCGGATCACATCGACAGAGAAAACCTTGCACATTGCGTGGAGCGACCAAGATATTTTCATACTTCTCAGAAAATGCTGTGTATTGGCATCGAATGCATCGACCACAAGATGCAATATCCTGTGGGCTTCTCCACGAAAACTCTCTGTTACTGGACTAACTCCACTGGAGTTAATGGACAGGTATCGGAACTGAAAAGCTTCTACTGGTGCTGATACGGAATCCACTTCATAAATCGTAAGATCATGAAGATTTGCAACGAACTTGAAAATCTCATGGCGGTGCCCGTGGCTGAATTCATAGCCATACATTTTGGACAATTTCCAACATACATCTGAGGACTCATGAAAATCGATTGGTTCATTCTCGATGTTCGACATGTATCTGGTATTTTGCTCGACTCGCTCGTGTAGCTCCTGTTGCTGGGGTGTTTCGCCAGGGCCGGGTGAATCCTGATCATCTGCATTGCCTTCGATATCAGACTCCATAGCCGGTGAAGCTTCTCTGTGAGGTTTTGGCATTGTTCCACATTCCCCAGCCTCATCGATGTTGGTGTTGTCAAACACGCCTCTATCGCCGAGCTCTTTCACGTAAGCCATGATGATATCCATATGCTTCCGCACCAGAGAATCTTGAAACCCATCCTTCAGTAATCGACGGCGTAATTCACGCCACGCATCTCTATCATCATTTGTATGTGCCGTTAGAACAGAGCCTTCCTCGCCTGCTGTTGCCATGAAGTGCGCTGTAATATGGTTCACAGCATTCTTGATATCCTGGAGATCTCCGCCAGCTTTGTCCATTTTTTCTTCAACATCGCCTATAGTGCCGAGAGATATCATGTTGAGGAACAGTGTTAGACTGGACGTGTAGTACGTTATTTTGGATCTCAGTGCCGCCACTTCGGCGACTACACCGTTGCCAAATTTGATCTTCTTCCATAGCCGACGTACGCTTCTTTCTTGCTCGCTTAAAGCATTATATTTGACCAAAACCTTGTCGAGCTGAGTCAAAACATCCTTGCATCCATTCGCAATAACACCGAGCTCTTTTTCATGGGATTTGTCTTTGTTGATGGGGTTTTCAGGTTTCGCAGCCTCTGCTTTCAAGCGATTCAGAACCAGATGGAGGCTCGAGGTTTCTCGTGTGAGCTCGTCATATTGGCCACAAGCAGCTCGGGCCCCCTGTGATGTTTTGTATGCCAATCGGACAAGTAAAGCAATATCGCTGACTGACCATCCGAATGACATGGCGATAACAGAAGATAAGGCCCTCAAAATCGAAGCAGTGCTTTTTAGAGTGTGAAAAGCGCCGTTGCTCAGGCGTAAACTGAAGAAAGCCCCACCACACCTGCATGCATGATTTGATGCTCAGCCACATGGAACCTTTCCTTTCTCCAAGAGAACGTTCGCCCGTATTATACCAGACCTGTACATTTTATGATCCCTAATCGATAGTCAAGACCCACAGCCCGCAGAGGATGAATCAATCCATTTCACAGGCATTCGATGGGGTCAACACTAATCTTGCGACTTCAATTTTTATCGAGATGACTTTTTAGGCAATTGCCGATAGGCTGCGATGGAAGGGTGTGGCGGTGGCCCATGACATGACTGGCTGGCAGGTCCGCCTCGTGTCCACTCAATGCAGGTCCCATCTGCTCGCTTGCCGTGTAGCGTCGTCGATGGTAGATATATCAGCTTTGTGACCAATGTAATTATTCTATCAAAAGCGCCTCTCCCAGCGGCCATCCCTTCGACTTGATGGAATGGGCAAACGATGCCTCGACTGCCAGCCGAATCGGATATTGTATCAATGCATGAGATGACAGACTAAGTGTCCGTTTTGTTCTGCTTACCGCGAGGCAGAAAAGTGTATTCGAAAGGCATTGCAGAGTTGTTTCCGGGATTCGGTCTGCGCTTTCCTCAAATACGAGTGCATTTTGATAGACTGTTGCATAGTACAAGGGTATTGCGTCTTAGTAAAAGAGAACAGCTCGCTCGGAGGATTTATCCATCGATGAAGTGGTAGATCGTCTCTATCATTGTGTTCAAAAGTAAGGTGCAGCTAACGTATGCCAAGACTCCTAACAGTTTTGCAGCAAGTATTAAATTAGATCTTCGGAAGCTAAAAGTTTAGCGCCTTCTTCTTTCCTCTTGGGAAATGCAGTAATCAACTTTTCCTCCCTTGGTCAGTCAAATGATCGTCCGCATACGAAGCGATGTTTCTCTCCAAAAGAAACGAAGAACCGTCTCAAGACCTCGAGCGTACGTGGTCGGCTTTGCTCGCTTCGGTCGTAAGGTCTTCCTACGGGTACCCACCTAGGACCTTGTGTTACTTCCAGTTTTATTACTGGCTGCCGATGCATTGCCACACTATACAGAGTACGCGTGACGACTCCCTTTGAAGACACTCGAACACCAGACTCGCCTGGGGGTTCACGAAAGTCAACGCTTTCGACGCTTTCGATCTGCCAAGCAGATGACCGTTGACGAAGAAAAGGCGTGCCAAAGAGCCGCAATGGGGTTGATCATGTCCATAAACAATCAGACAGATCATGGTGGCTTGCAGCATGCTGCCTGCTGTAGCTTGGGTTTCAATGCGTCCGGGCGATGCTAAGGACTTGCCGCCGGGTCTCTTGCCTTCAAACGGCTACAAGGCTCTCGGAGACATGGACCATCCATCATCCTATATCTTACGTTGCATATTTCGCCATCTTTCTTCAGCCTCCTTGTGACCTTGAAAGTGTGCGGCTGGCGATTGGGAATTTGGGATGGCATCCAGTTCGAGGCAAGGAGCCAGTGGGCTTCCAGGAAGGCCCAAGGGACCCCCGCCGCCAAGGCGCATGACAATTCCCTTTGCCCAGCAAACTCCAAAGCCACCACCTCATCCGATTCTGAAGCAGGCATCATATCCTGTCTATAACCTAAAATGGGAGGAGCTCAAGGCTATTTTGGAAAAGAGGTTTCCTGGCTATACATTCTCGCAGCGCTGTGTGAGTCGTTCTGGCATGTATCCCCTCGGGCGCTCATCACTAACTTCGCCTCTCCTCTCGCCAGGTCAATGACCGTTATCAGTTCGACATACCTGAAGATCTGACACAAGTACGCCGAATACTAGCTGCGTATTCTGATCGCAGTCGCCTGACTCTTACGTGTTCTGACAGGATGATCTGGACGAGATAGCCAAAGCGACTGACGAAGGCCCGAAGATGCCAGCCCGAAAGTCACAGTCGCCAGAGTAAGGCTTCGATTGGTTTGATGGAAAGACTATTGGTTTGCAATGTTATCTACCTGGCCAACGAGCGCCCAGAAGAGGAACCCTGTAAGATATCTCGGGCGGGACGATAGAGCCATTCTCAGCAGACTTTTGTTTGAAAGTTCGTAGGCCCCTGTTGCTACCAGAAAGCCCACTTGAATTTTCTGAGTTGCAACAGGGCAAAGCTTTTGGAAGGACAGCTCGAAACCCGCCCATCAATCTGAACGGGGCAGATAAGATTACACAAGCAGATGGATCCTTGAAGCTGAGTGGATATTAGCTGCCAAAGGGTGCGAGCGAAAAGCCTATTGTTACGAATGCATGATTCGTGCCGCGGGCGAGGCAAGTCTTGCTTACTCGGGAGACACTGCAGCTGTGGCGTCCACAGGGCTGTTCACCCAACCCTTACATTTTCACTGCTTCTACCCGCCCCCAAGGCTTTCGCACTTTTGTCCAATGCAATACGAGGCATATCAATCAATCTCAATATAAGCTGGTGAAGCTCCTCAAGGGCATCTTGAAGCAAAGATACAAGGACCAGCAGTATGAGTAACATGCAGATCCCCGACGCCTTTCAGCGTTCTTACCAAGATTTCGAGACGTACCCTCGAAACATTTGCAACCATAATGCATATCCTGGTATCCTCCAGGCCTATGCCTCCCGACTAGACGGTGCCGCCTCCCGACTTCTCATAGAGTCAGAAGCAGAGGCCTTCATCCCCTTCCGCGATCTTTTTTCTGCCGGTCAAGGTATTGCAGAGTCTTTAACGATTTAATCAGGAAGTGCTGAACCTCAACAGGCCCAGCGACCCACAACATATTTGACGATGATGCGCTGAAAAAGTGGCTGGGGGATCAATCCAGCATTGATCCCATTACATCCCAGCGCAATGGAATGATAGCAACCAAAGTTGACCCAAAGTGCCGTTTCATGTATTGCTCCTGACGCCAGCTGCTATATCTTAAGCTGACGAATGGTGGACCTCAGATTCATGACTGGGGGCAATTCACGGAAGCCTCTCAAGGTCTCACGACGAATGCTTACGCGAATCTTGTCTTATCATCAGGTCATGCCCTCTTATCTTGATTTCCTGTTTGTCTTTGGCCTTAGCAATTCAGCACGCGAATTGAGGTTCAGTGGCTTTCGTCAGCAAATATCACTGCCTGATCGCCCTGAGAATCCAGCAATTCCAGGCATGGGCAGAAGTGGACGCTCTTTCCAAATGTGCTATAACCTTAAAGGCGTCGCTTGTATATCCACGGAAAAACCAGCCCAGTGGTCTATACGGCAGGCGGCTATACACCATCAATTTGACATGGAAGAAGGTACAGCATTGTGGATAGTTACCAAAGGCGACTTGGAGATCAAGGATAGGGTCAAGACTCTAACAGGCAAGGACGGGCGGCCTGAGGACCGAGCCTTTGAAAGTCCAGAGAAATGTCTCAAATCCAACCTGGCGGTCCATCTCTTGATATGTCATTGGTCGACCGAGGATTGGCGATGGTACATCCAGCATCTAGAAGACGCGATAGAGCAAGAAGTCTGGTTCCTCCATGCCCGCTCACTGTGGATCACATGCTAACGAGCAAACTGCAGACCGATATCGCGATTCATGGCCGTCGGGATCGCGGGGAAGCTGCACGTGTATACGTTCCATCGGACCTTCAGACGTTGCAAGATTACCAAGACAAGATCAATCAAACCATCATGGTCCTGGAAGCCAACAGTGACGTATTGGCGTCTCTTCGGAACTTCTACCAGGCCTTGCTAGACAACAGGGCTTTCACGCTGAAGGATGCATGTGGTGCAGATATCACCTCTTTTACGAAGCAAGTGGATGAGATGATTCATGATTCGAGCATGCAGATCTCTCGAGCAAAACTTCTGGTTCGAATTACCTCTGATAGGAAGGATCTAGTAGGTGAACAGCCAACGAACAGCGGTAGTCTACGAACTAAGGTGCTTTAAGGTTGTACAGCACCTCCAAAGTCAAACGACTCAAAAAATGGAAGACTTGACAGCAAGTATGCATAGTATCGGAATCGGATCCCAGAAAGAAGCGATCATAATGCGAATCATCACCGCAGTGACGTTAGTATATCTCCCAGGAACATTC
Organism: Rusavskia elegans; assembly: GCA_011316305.1. Taxonomy (NCBI): domain Eukaryota; kingdom Fungi; phylum Ascomycota; class Lecanoromycetes; order Teloschistales; family Teloschistaceae; genus Rusavskia; species Rusavskia elegans. The sequence continues at coordinate 11,147 of SAUG01000036.1, forward strand.
GTATCTGTGAGTCCATGTAGCTCAACCCCATAACACGATCACTAACAGCGTTTTAGACACTCTTCAGCACTGATGTGATTCGCTTCCCCGACAATGGTGACGCATTCTCGCAGGCCGCCATGTTCCGATGGCTGCAAGTAACATTCCCCCTAACAGTTCTGACTTTGATTGTTGCATTTATTGTTTTCCGACTTGCGGACAAGAGACGGAAGCACGCGTTGTCTGCCTTCCAGGATGTTGAAACAGGAGCAGTCCAACCTCCGGCAGATCAACGCTTCTTCCTGAAAGGATCATAAGACGGCTACTTCAGACCGTATAGCATCTTGAAGAGCTCATAGCGTAATCGAATATGATGATGTCCGGATGAACAACTACAACAGCAGCAGCTTCCGTAACCCACCTTGTCACATCCCTGATCTATTTTCAAAAAAGTAGAGATGACGTCACAGCTAATACGTAATAGAAGACCATATGGTGGTCTCCAGATGCAGTCATCTCAGTGTACAGAACTCTTGACAGGGTGAAATCCCGTTGGACTTTGGGCGTCGTCGGACGTTTCTACGCGATATGCGGACGTGTCGCAGGAGACGTACTGGGTTGCACGATATTCGTGATAGCCGTCAAATTTTCGATTCCTCGTCTTTGGGATAACACAAGCAATGGCTTGAGTAGGAAGGTGGTGCGGCTTCCCGTGAACCTGGTTGTCACACCTGTACACGATAGGTCTGCGCAAGAAAGATGATGCGCCATGCATATGCGCCAAGACAACCCCCAAATCTACGCTTCAAGCAGCCGTGGTCTGGGTGCCCTTCAGCCTCGTTGTCTTGTCGAGGGATATTCTGCTGATAAGCCTGGTGCCTGCTCAAGAATCGACCGTCTTCAGGCGCAGAGCAGATTGCTGAGATTCACGCTACTGATGAGTGCCATATACGGCTATTGAAGCTGTATCCCTTCGACTGCCAGCCAAATTGGAGACCCCACCGGTACATGGGACACCTCAGCAACCGTGACAAGCATTCCTCTCCGACGGCGAGATGCCTGGAAACCGCCTGCCTTACGACAGCTCCTTGCGCGATCTCAAGAGCAAAGTCAACGCATGTACCAGGGAGGCGGTATGCGGGCGCTCATATGTTCTCGTTGCAGAGCTCACACAATGGCTCCGAAGTCCAATTACAATCCCCCCCGGCAAACCGACGAACCAGGCCGGCCGTCTTCTGGTCGCAGCGTACGGTGATCGACTCACCCCTTCATCGACCCTGAAGCTGGGGGAAACGGATAGCTGCTGCTTGCTTGTTTTCTGTATCCTTCTGTTGATCGACAAGGGCGACCTGATCGATGTCTTCCAAAGGTTCGATATCCTTGACAAACACCTCCCAATCCCACTTCAACAGCTTCGAACAAAACTCGAAGAGTCTCGTAAAGTATCAGACTTTATGCAAGTTGCCGCAGCATTCGACGAGAGGCAGTGGGCTTTTTGCCCAGCGAGGTTCGACCTTCACCGTGCTCAGGAATACACCGAGCATAGAATATTGCCGATTTGCCGAAAAACGAAGATCAACGATAAAGGGGGCACAGCACAATTGTGGCAGATCGATGTCAAAGAGGAATTTGTTGGGCATGCCTTGAAGCAGGCCGTGGCTTTCTCGCGGTACAACTATAATGGCGGTCTACCGGAGACAGAGCCTGACTGGGTACGTGCGCTACCTCAACTCAAATCTACCGATACTGGACATGTCGCTTGGGTATTAGCTGACCGTCCTTAGAGGTACCGATTCGCGCTGAAATCCTTCGGAGATGGCAGCCTGGCTACCTATGAAAACGAAAGACGGGCGTTCGACGCTCTGCGAGAACACAAAGGGATGGTTCAGTTCCTTGCAGACTACACTCACCCAGCGAAAGATAGTGTGGGTACGAGAGAACAATCTGTACCGTCCGGGACCCAGCAAGGGCACGTAACAAAGAATACCTTCAACTTGCTCCTTGAGTTTGGGGAGTTCGACCTCGACGAATGTTTCGAACGACGACTGCCTCCAGTCTTGCAGGACGAAACGGACCAATTCTGGAGAGCATTATTCGATGTCGCGGATGCCCTTAATAAGCTTCATAACAATAAGGTCGAGACGCATGGGTACATACGAGAGATGCATGGGTACGTGTCACCAAAACAAGCATAATCTTGCTCACTCCTTATCATATCCAGCTGGCATGCAGATATCAAGCCCGACAATATACTTAGCGTCCAAGGGAAGTTCAAGCTATCCGATCCAGGCTTTGCGAGATTTACGGACAAGCGAGAACAAGATCCCGAAGAATTCGTGTTGGGCGGAACAGAAACATATGGTAAATATGGCCCCCAGAATCAGTTATGGTGTTGCGTCTGACTTAGAACTGGCAGGGGCTCCTGAAAGGCATCCAGGGAGAAGAGGTACGAAGAGTGCCGTATCTCAAACCATTGATATCTGGTCGCTAGGCTGTGTTTTTTCTATAGCGGCTACCTGGGTTGTCTTCGGCTATCAAGGCATTCAACAATTCAGGAAGGTGAGAGAAAAGGCGATCGACCAGATCGTCTCTGGGACGTTCCAACATCCACACCCTCAGAGAACAACCAGTATCTCTGCTGGCGACTACTTCCATGATCAATGTCAAGTTCTCCAGGCTGTGACAGACTGGCACAAGGTCCTCCGTAGCGCTTTGCGCAAGACGGACACTGTGACTAGCGGCTTACTCGATCTCGTCGACCAAAATATGCTCCTTGGCAGCGCCAATATGCGGATAAAAGCTAAAGATCTCTGCTCAGAACTCAAGGAAATCGTCGCCAGAAGTGAGGCCGCACCTCGCATTGAGATGCCGGGCAACATCATGGAAACTCTGCTTGAAGCGGACACGGACGCGATTTCGTCAGTGCCATTAGGAACAGGATCCATATCCTCGGAATATCCAGCCGGCCCGGATAACCGCAAAACTCGTAAATCAAGGCTTCTAGAGCAGCCATTGATCAAGACATCGCATCGCTCAGAGGGTCTCAAATCTGTTCTGGCCTCCTACGATAGGCAATCTGCAGATCAGGACCATCCCACTGCGAAAATTGCTGTACAGACAGGCCCCTCGGAGCAGACGAGACATGATCCGTCTGGTGTCGCACCTGCACACAACCGATCACCCAAAGTTCAACTGAATGCAGGGATCTCTTCCCATGCCAGGACTCCAATTACGCCTGAGGTTGGCCAGCCTGCGTTTCCAAGCCAACAATCGAAGAAGCACACACGAACACCAAAAACTCATACGCCTCAAAATATCTTCCAGGCGCTGGAGGAAATCAAGGCGAGAGATAAGAGAGATAAGCACAATATATTTGGGAATCAGCGCAAGGATAAGCTACTTGCCAAGCATTTTGGCAACCGTGATCTGGTATGACTTCCAATCTCTCTGAATAACTCTCCAGTGTCGTTCTAATCTCTCAAAGAAATTCTTGGTCGACGATGGCGAATCCATGAGAAGTCACTGGGCGTGGGCAAAGGCTCTTCTTACAACACTGGTAGCAAAAGCCGCTGGACAAGATGAGAATGGACTCGATCTGAGTTTTACTCTCGGCCAAGAGAAACTGGAAAATGAGAAGTCCACGTCATCCAAATGGGAGAAGCGAATGAAAGAAGCGGAGCCGGTGGATGGAGCACGGACAGACATGAAGAAATCGCTGCATAAGATTTTACCGCAATACCTCGAGTCTGTAAAGCTCCAGAAACGACTGCAGCCTACCAGAACATACAGAAAATTGACTCTCATCATTCTGACGGACGGTATCTGGGCAGGCATGGGTCAGAACCAAAATGCAGTCAACGACTACATTGTCAATTTTGTCCGGAAGTTGGAGTCGGTAGTCGGCGATCTCGTCGATCGTCCTGTCAGTATCGAGTTCGTACAATTCGGACATGACAACCCAGAAGCAACATTTCGGCTCCGGCAGTTGGATACAAACTTGAAGTGGGCGGGGATACCGTAAGCGGCCCTTGCAGTCTTCTTTGGTCAGTCGGTACTAAGACAATGACAGAGACATCATCGATACTGAGCCAGCCGATGGGGACCTCAACAAAATGCTGCTCGGCAGTTTCGTCGCAGAGTACGACGACGAAGACGAAGACGGGCAATTGCAAGACCCCGAAACCCCAATAAGACAGACAGCCTCGCCTGATGAGCTGTCGTTCGTCAGCAGTCCATTGAGAGCATCACACAGAGAGTCTAATAATCGGTCTGCTTCGCCTCCCGCGCCATCTGTTTTCATCAGTCGTCCGACCGGCTAGCAGTATCCTCTGCCTCGAGAAAATAAGGGCCCCTAACGTAATATCCCTTTGCCTGCTGAGGTCTCCGATTCAAGGGCGCGTGGTAAGCAGAAAATTCGGACACTAAGGCTATCGTCTTATACTGCGGTGGGGTATCCGATTCAGTTGGCACTCGAGTTATCGGATACCCACTCCGCTAAACCGAAAGGTTCGACTAAGAGTGTCCGATTTGGCTGGCAGTCGAGTTATCGGATACCCACTCCGCTAAACCGAAAGGTTCGACTAAGAGTGTCCGATTTGGCTGGCAGTCGAGGTATCGGATACCCACCCCGCCAAGTCGAAAGGGTAGGCCAAGAGTGTCCGAATGATTCTGCTCACCGCAAGAGGGGTTATTGGGCTGGTTGTGGTTCGGCGGAGACCATCTTTAGCAGGCGAAAAGATACAGACACGGAATTTAGTGGCAGTCCCATTATGATTTTGTCTCAGCTTGGAGTGGCGGGATTTCCCTAATGTTGATATCTTGCTCGCCATGTTATTCAACGCCACGACGTCCACATACTGGGTTTTCTAGCTTCAAGACAAACACACTACGTCGGTCCCTGCCCTATCATACACCCACCTCGGAAGCAGTCTGACTGGCGGATGAGAGTCATAATTTCTACTCAAATGTGGTGTTAACAATGGAGCAACATGGAGGTACATAATCAGACATCGGTGGTGAAAAATATTCTTGCAGGGAGACCGACAACCGCTTCTCTAGCTCTGCCACTACTAACGCTAGCATCTAAATCCTCACACCGCAGAATACGGGAAGTACTGTGTCCCCTCGATCCTGAAAGGAGTGACCTCGCCGCAGAATTCCATGAATTCTCCCCTGTGACACTCAACCACCATCCTCGATCGAACGTGCTTCAGAAAATCCACCCGTGTACGGACATCGACCGGACTCAACTCAATAAAAGTCACCTCTTTCATTGCGGGCCAGGACTGTGTCGCCAGTACAGGTAGTAAGACGTGCTGGAATCTCTGTTTTCGAAGCGGGAAACCAATCTTCCGGATCGACCTCTTCTCAGACCTGTGGATTGATCCCGCCGCTGATAAACATAGTCGGCTTATTATACCCGACTACCAGGCAGCGATCTTCGAGCGTAGCGACTGGTAGCGCAGCATTGCCTTGGTCGTAGACCGCTAAGGCATTCGAGTCAGGGGCTTATCGAATCAACCGTCGAATGCAACAAGGAGTTGCACCAATCGATATTCCGATATAGGCGATCATGGTGACGATTACTTGAATAGTATGATAAAGCTTTCTCTGGAGGACTTGTATTTTGTATGCTGCCTGTGTCGCGGTTGACCTTAACTATGACAAGTGAGGTTGTATGGGTTGAGCCCTGGAGTGAATGCTATAACAACCTCTCTTCGGAATCATCACTCTCCCTTCTCCTCACCCTCACCCTCCTCCTCCCGCTCCTCCTCGTCATCATCCTCATCATCCTCATCATCATCCTCATCATCATCCTCATCATCATCCTCATCATCATCCTCATCATCATCCTCATCATCCTCCTCATCGTCCTCCTCCTCCGCTGCTTTTGCTTTCCGACCCTCCAAATGATCGCGGACGAGCAAGGGGAGAGCGACCGCCGAAGCTTGGTCCTTGACTTTTGATGCAGAATCTGGATCATCGAAACCCCCACCAATCATCATATCCTCTGGCAGCGGATTTTTATCACCAATCTTTGAGGCCAATACTCTCAAGATAGAGGAACGCAGATAGCCTCCGGGTTTATCCGGCGTAGCCCACATAGTGCCTGAGGGCAACTTTTTCTGCCAATCTGGATAGCCTTTGCGACGAGCGGCCAACCAAGTCAGTGCGTATCGCATATAGAGGTATCGGCGAGCAGGGCGGTTTTCGTTCTTCCATACGAGCGGTTTGTTGTGGATTGCCTACCAAAATATTAGATTGATGCGGGTCAAAGAGCTTGCAAGCATATTCAAGGTTGATTCGGCTTGACTTACGTTCCACGTTGATGTTGCGCCCGTAAATGGACTCTTCCAGAGGACCTTGTTGAGAAGACCCGTGTGCAGTACGATGACTTTCCATTCAGTTGGATTGTTGTCAATGGATCCATGTGGCACGATGGCTATCTCGCCGTTGTCGAATGCTTCTTCGATTGGGCCGTATAGCATCAAGCCATTCCGGGGGCTCCGGAGCGCAGCTTCTTCTGATCCAAACAGGTACGGAAGCTGTTTGGTATCAAACGAGAATGGAACGATATGAGCACATTTGATTCCAGGCTCGGGGTGGGTCCAGATGTGTTCGCCAAGGACGTTGCAATATAGAAGCTTGGCCGCGGAGTTTGAGCTGGCGGAGTTCAGATATCGTGCGACCTTCTTACTGAACTTTTTGCGAGCCAGTCTTGGCTGTTTCATTGTTTGGGCTCCATCCCCACTTGCGTTGGCGAATGCGTACTCCAACTCCGCGATATAAGCATCGCTTGCTGCTTGTGTTGCGTCCTCAAGGCCCTCGGTGATGAAACGACGCTGTTCTAATAGCACGATTTTCTCGTCCTCCAGGGCTGTCAACTCTTTCTGGACTCTGTCCAGAAAAGTGGCTTGCTTTCCTGCTTCTTTGACCGCTTCCTCGGCGACTTCGAAGTAATTGATATCCTTTTCCACACACTCAAGGCGCCACCGGAGGAAAGCTCCCGCAAGCTGTGGAGCGGGCTCCATACTCAATTGGCTGTAGGTTCGCTTCAAGGGGCTCAATCTTGGCGAGAACTCGGGGGTGTTGTCCAGTTCATCAGTGAGTGATGATCTCATCGAGAGTCTTGATGCTGCCCGCTGTCGCTCTGGGGTCACTGGCAACATGATGAAAAAGGTGATGACTGGTGTCGGATTGAAGAATTGTTGAGGTGGCCCACTTGAGGTGAATGACTGCTCAAAAGACCGAACGTAGTGAGTGATTTGTGACTCACAACCGCAAGAATTCGAAAAGATTGTTGCGAACGGTGAGTTGTTGGGGCAAGAAGATTGATGGAGGGGCCGCCCCAACAAGATGGGTACGGTTGCAGGAATGACGTAATTATCAATCCTCGTAGGGAGCTGGGGCAGGGTTGGGAGAATAGTATACAACTGTTCTCGCAAGGGGATAGGGAAGGGTTGGGAGAATAGTATGCAACTGTTCTCGCAAGGGGATGGGGAAGGGTTTCCGAGATTGGTATAGACCACGTCTCGTAAGGGGATAGTACAACGCTTCAGCTTTCAATACGAGATCTCTGGCTTCACGAACATTGTACGAAGAGAGAAAAAAAGAGAGAGGCACTCGTTGAGAGAAAGGTTATTCTTTAGCGTGTTTTACGTCACGCCGTTCTTTCCCAACATCTAACACACCTGCACCTGCCAAAACTACTTACAAGTCTTCAATTGTCCTTCTCTCCTTCTCCTTCCCCGCAACTCTTCGAAACCAAGCGGTTGTTCGGGACGCTGTCCGCTATCCAGGACCTGGAGCTCAACTGCTACCCTTCCAACTACAGCGATCCCAAACAAAGCCTTGCGGCCTTTCTATACATGCTTGACTATCCTCGCGCATCCTTGTCCAAAGTCTAAGCAATCGTTACAGCGAAATCGTAGATCGAGGTACCGACTGTCACACTCACTAACTCCCAATGACCGTTGATACGACAAACCCCTGAAACGAAGACACCTGCTCTGGATGAATGCGTAAATATGCCCGACGTGCGTAGCGTCAATGGGATGTCGCTTGCCTCGCTTCTCGTACCAAAGTCATCGCCCCCAGTGGAATGTGCTCGAGTGTATGGCGACCTCCTGACCGGCAGAAGGAATTGTCCGCCGTCGCTGACATTATGAATCCACCCATCAACTAGCAGGTTGATCCCGATTTGTGTCAGTTGCCAGTATTTGGGACCTTTGATATCGAGGTGTCAGCAAATTTCCACAGTGTGGTGGTAGTCATGAAGCTACTGCAAGATGATGTAACAAGAGAAACGCTCCAGCCGCAATCGCGCATCAATATGAGAAACTGTCAACTTTTAACGCTGCATGTTTAAATTTGTGTCTATGAGTAGGGCTAAGCATACTGGCCGAGGAAGAGACATGAAGTATAGCCGGTCCCATCAGAAGACATATATAGTACTGGTACCGCCCAAGGCAATGTCTCATTTTCTGAAAATTTCGTACCCTTCAAGAGAAAGAGGCCCAACGATGATTCCAGGGACAGTATTCGCACCTTCCAGGTTTAACTTACATCCCGTTGTCCTTTTGTGAATGCTTACTAAGTACCGATATATCTTTCCGTGAATACTTCTTTCCACGACGACGAGTGAGTCAGAAAGTGAATATGTGTTTGGTTGTGAGTAATCATGAGACACTGGTGGAATATCCCTTCGTCTGCTAGCGTGTTGGCCCTACGAGTCAATATTCTCCTCGCCAGCGTAACTTGGATTGACACTTCTATACCTGACGTCCGAGTAATCGATAGGACGACATCCTTTATCGAGGTAACGGCTGTCGTAACCTCCTATTACGATTGGTCTGACGAGTTCTGGTAGGGTAAAGGGAACATCCATTTTCGCAGACGAAGGGCTAGGGTCAAGTGGAAAAAGGAGAGTATGCTCGTGGATAAGACTGGGAAGCATTCCGTGTGGGTGGCTTGTAATGCTGGGAACGGTAATGTCTTGGGCCTGTGGATGCTATGGGCAGTTAGCTCCACTGTGCGGCGGTGAATGTGATTGTGGTGATGGAAATACGTGATGGGTGTTCGGTCGAGATTGGTATGGATGTTGACCAAAGGCTCCAGGCGGTGTAGAAGCTAGTGGATTCCCAGTAATGGAATGACCTTTGTCAACCCATTAATGACGCTGCAGAAGGCCGTAAAGACGTAGTATTGCATCTGACGATGTTTTGTCCCAGTGCTCGTGATTGCCTCAAAGTGATTGCCAAGTCGTAAATATTCGCATGTCGCAGATTTTGACACTAAAGGAACCCACTTCGGTAAGGTTCAGAGCATTGGTTCCAGCTGTTGCTCTTAGCTCATGCCGGATTGTACAGCATAGAACTTACCAGCTACCCAGTATCTCCCCATGGATGCATCTTTCTGGCGCAGACGGCGCATCACTAAACGAACGGTGATCGGGTCGTGGGTGACCTTGCGGTGGTGCTGAATGACCAGGACCACCGAAAGGAGGGGAGTAGGAATGTGGACGTGATGGAGATGCGCTCTGGGCGGGCTGGTTGTAAGGTTGGGAACCGTAGCTAGTCTGAAGCTGAGGGCGCTGTGGATGGCTAGGCCCGCTGAATGGAGAAGAGTATGCTTGAGGGGGCGGCGGAATCTGCTGAGGAGTCTGCCGGTAATGATTTGGGTCGGAGGGATGCTGGTACCCAACCTGACTTTGAGACCCATTTGGTGCATTGGGGTCCTGTGCACTCCATGGTCCCGCTGAGTGCAGGCTATTCACCGGGTTTTGCGGCGCATAGTAACCGCTAGATTGTTGGAGTGAACTTTCCTGCAGAGGTGAGGAGGTGTATTGCCCATGACTCGAGTACTGCTCGTACGGCTGTGGCTGCGACGGAGTCGAGGCATGCGGAGGATAGGGAGTATTGTTTTGGTTGTACCAGCTAGGTCCCTGATTCTGAACTCCATGATAACCCGAGGCTCCCCCATAGGAACTCCCATGATCCGTTCGGCTGACTGGTGGAGGGAGGTTGCCTTTGCGTTTACGTTCTTGACCCCGTGTTTGACCTTCTTCTCGGACTGCAGTCACTGCGCTCAATGCGTTCGCGACTTTCTGAAACCGTGCTCTTGGGTTGTTATCCATCGTAGAATCCTTTTCGCTTAGCGGACAGAGGTGAGCAATTGACTGCTGACTTACAGCCTGACCCAGGCGCACCAGCTCTACAAGAGGCGATCGTGGAGAGGTGGACTGTGATCCGGCTGGGAAAATAGCAGATCAAGATGTTTCGGCGCCCATAGAGTAACCATGTGTTGCGTCAAGTTATAAATGGAGTACGCCTCGGATATTCGTTCGCCAACGTTTGGGTCCTCCGAAGGTATACATGACAAGCGTAGCCTCATAATATTGGTTTCGACAAGTCGCATCCGGTGAGGAAGAGGCTCTTCAAACAGGCAGTGAGAGCAATTATTGGACTGGTTTTATTGAGCGGGGTCTTCGCATGATCGAGGATGTACGATTGGTGTTGGTGAGAGGATGTGCTGCTTATGGCGTTGCACCGCTGCAGGTGTGCCGGCGATTGGCTCCTGGCAGCCAAGGCAATGGGGTGATTTTCTTCAGCCTAATCGCCTGTTAACGATTGGACGTCCTCGAAGGCACACCAATAACCGGGATGTACAGCATCCCAGCAGCATTGGTCAAGGCGCAGCCAAGGCGTCCGGCTGATGTGTCGCATGCGGTATGGATTTCAGCTGTATAGTACCATGAGTTAGCCCACTTCCTACGAGCGAGGCATACTCCGAGCCTCTGGAGACATTCAAAAGCTTCAATCCGCAAGGACAATATCTTCTCCATGGTAGATCGGAAGCATTGCTCTCAGTGACTCGGTTATGCATGCTCCCCAAAGTCCCATCGAAATGACGACCGTCGTCCCCGAGCAGCAACCACAACAACCTTATCCTGCGAACCTACAGCAACAATCCGCAAGTGACGGCATAGATACAGATCTTGAGCGGTGCGATAGTCAGAATCACTCATACCCTAGCCGTCCGGTCAATCCATCTGTAGCAAACAACTTACAGCTAGGATTGGGGCCCGACCAATGGCCTATCCACAATTCACAAGGCCCCTATCCGAATAATACCTTCAACTCATCAAACCCCCAGGCATACCTATCGCCAGAAGGGCCCATGAGTTGTGCAGATCGTGATCCCAGAAGATAGTAAGTCCAGGATACCTGCTTTCCTGCAATGTCCGTGAATATTGACGTTTCGTGAAGTAGAGGGTATCCAGCCATGTGTACTTGGATGGCGTCAGACGAGGACTTCTTCGTAGTTCGGAGGTTCAGTAAACTGAGTGCAAGGGTAGTGTTACTTATGCAGAATCGAATCGTACAGCTGGAAAAGATTGTGCATGCCGAAGATGCCAAATGCATCAAAGGAAAAGGAAATGGCGATAATGGCTCGTTCGATCTCGACTGTTCGAAAGAAAGACAAGATGCTATGGACGAGCTCGTCGGGCGGCTCGAACAATACCGTGGGTCCCCATCAAATTCTCTATGGCCATCTTTGTTACTGAATTTACCAAATAGAGAGATTTGTGCTGGACCATTCGAAGCTTAAGGCAAGACCTGACGCGACCAAGAGCCAGATATCCAACGTAAAAACTTGGCTTGATAACACCAATCATCCAATCCGCCCGGATGAGGTTTCCTTCATACAGAAAGAAGGAGACTTGATGCCAGTGGTGCCTCGGGTAAAGCCACCGCTGCGCAGATTTCTGGACAGATTTGACATAATAGGCCGCATCAGCTATTTCCGACGGAAGGAAAAACAGGTACTGCCACAAATGGATGTGTGAAGCCAGCACATCCAGCACGTCCATATAGCTAACAACGTACAGTTGGACCAACGTCATTTCCAGTCTGAAACCACGATATATAATATAGAAGAAAGGATTGATAAGGTCGTGACATGTGTGACGATTATACTTGGCCTGTCAATGCTCATCGCGCCGTTGTGGGTTTTACAATACTTTTACACTGAACAACCCGACCTGAAGACACGCTTGGAAATCATCACCGGTTTCTTGATCGGGTTCACCTTCTTACTGAGTATCGTTACAGTTGCACGGCCATTCGAGGTTCTTGCAGCAACAGCTGCTTATGGTGCCGTGTTAATGGTCTTCATGCAGCTTGGAGACCCTGGAAGTGCTCGGGGTAGCCGTTGACAGTGGTTTCGTCACTTCTGAGGATACACGATCATGACAGAGATCGAGTCAGCAATCAAATGGAAGAAATGTGATGAGTGACGTACACAGCTGGTGAAAACGAGAAAATTCGGCGAAGGCTTTCGATATGTTGGCCAAATTATTCTCTTTTGTAAGATGGTAGATTGAATGACTTTGCAGCGAAATCTTTGCTCGGAAAGCTCACAATTAGCAGCTTGGGAGTCTGTAGACATCGACATGCACTAGTAAACAAATAAGAGCTCAGCAAACATCCGTGAGTGGTAGCGGCCTGGAGTGTATAGAAGAGCAGAAGCTACAGTGTTGATAATGAAGAACCAGGCGGCTCGTTAAGTCGAAAATCCATCGCGATTAGGGCGTACTGCCGTCGGCACCTCGATATGGGCTTTCATTCTGACAGTTGCTTGATTTTCTCTCTGCTGCAGGCGTATAACAAGAGGTGACAACGGTAGTAGTAATAAATGATGGCTTGATGGCACCTTGTCAGCCAAGAGTAGCAGCATAAGCGCCGGGTAGACCCGGAGATATCACGTGCAGCGCGCCCCAGCCTAAGCCGTTCGCGTCAATTTGGAGAACTGAACGGCTTGACGCGCTCTCACATCATCTGGGCCCTATTATTAAAGGCCGAGTTTGATCTCTGCCATGGCCACCCAAGACGATTGGCTGGACATTTCGCAGCTAAAAGATATCATCTTATCGTCTGCACCAGAGGCAAGTTTGACAGGGGTTCCGCGATTTGATGCATGCTCGTCGGCTATGCACTTATGCTGACGCCTTCTACCCTGCAGGCCCAAGCCGACGCGGTCGCGGAACTGCTGCAACATGGGAAAGGGCAGCTCAACCTGAGGCAGAAGCGACAAGAACCCTCGAATTCTGGCAAAGCAAACAAAGCGTCAGATGCAGACGAATTAGCTGGACACCACCCAAGTCCCATCGATGCACCCAAACCTCCCTGCGGCAGTCCTCTTGCCCATCATCCAGCAGTCAGACTTACTGCCTCCCAGCCCGAACTACCAAGCACCATTCCAGACTCTGCAAAAACTAGGATGAATCTTCTGGGAAGCCAGTCACAAGGCGATACCCAACCAATATCTCAATGGGCCGTCGACGCTTGGACAAAAAACCGCACTCTAGAATTGCAATCGGCCGCCAAATTGTCCAGCAATGGCAACAGCACTGGAGCAAATTCAACCGAGAGAACTTACCTTCCGGGTCAGACTGGTCACGTTGACCTGATGGCCTTCATCGAGAACCCATCTCCACTAGATGACGACGAACACTATGTCGATGAAGATGTTGAAGATGACCCTACCGCCATCTCCCAGCCACATGATGTTCGCGCCGAGCTTTTCCCAGAATCCGAACGCTTCCGCCCACCAAAGACACCTGCGAGTCATAACAGAAAGCGAAAGCGAGATGCCGACATCACCCCTCAGGAACAGTCGACCCCAAGCCTACCTATCAATCCTTTTGCAGGCCAATTCACAGGCGTCGAGGGTTTGATGGATCCTAGCCAACTGTTCAAGGCAACGCAAGCTCCTTCTTCGCCATTCCCAGCTGCCTTGCACTCAGACGGCCTGTCGAGTCGACCTTCACCAAACCTCCACGATCTCCACGGGCCTTCGACTGCCGATGCAGCTTCATCGCCTGTCAAACGGCCACGATCAAGTATGACCAGATCTATTACGGAACCTCAGACCACCTACATCTCCATGAAGGAGTCGCAGGAAGAGAGGGAGAGGAGGCTGAAAGCTTTAAGAGAAAAAGAAGAGCAAGCAATGCTCGACGACTCGGATGATGGTTTCGACTCTGACGATAGCGTGCAGCGGCGACAAAACCGGGAGCGCCAACTAGAGCATTCGTCAAAAGCTCTCTTCAGCGCAATAAAAGCGCCATTGCGGCCAAGCACCGACAGCCGTGGTCGGGGGCGAGGGCCTGGGAGAGGTAGAGGCTCTGGTATAAGTCATTCGGAACTTAGAACGCGGTCGGCGACAAGATATTCAAGCGCAAAAGGCGAACCTGTACTTATTTCGGATGATCCACTGCCAGAAGCTGTGTCGGTGAGCAGCGAAGACGAGACGGAATTCGAAGAAGATCCTACACCAGTCGATGCGAGCGAACCCGAAGATGTAGTTGACGAGGACAAGGAAAACATCGGCTGCAGAGGTGTTCAAATACCCCGGACCGCCTCGAAACCGAAAGCCAAACTAGGAGCAGCACGCGATATGCCAGCCAGTCCATCCAGCGGACGAAGTCGACTTCCGCCGGGCCCCAAGATGGTCAATCCACTGGACACGGCTTCCGCTCAGACAGATGATGTTCCCAGAGAAACACCATCATGTGATGTTGCTGATTCTCAAACCTCAGGCAAAGCTCTACCCGCTCTGCAGCCAAGCATCAGTTCGTCAACTCAGCCGTGGGTCCCTGCGTCTTCGCCGAGCTCACGAAGCATGGTGCCACAATCGCAACTCCCGCAAGGAAGTCGATCCTCCCCAGCTTCAAAGGATGAGCAAGCGAATCAAAATGACCGTCCGAAAGTGACAGAGCGTGAAAGCCGTCGTGTATCAAACTCTCCTGGCGCTGACCGGCCAGATCGCGTGAACGATGGTCTCCCATTCCTACCTGCACCGGTAGATCGCAGCGGCGAACCGCTGCAGGGTCCAGTTGATGGTTTCCGTCGGTCAGAAGTTCATCAAGTGTCGTGTCAAGAGCAGATAACGAGTGAACAGTCCACCCATAATGCGAGCCTCAATAGCGAAATTCCTCGCTCCGAAGTGGCAACTACTGTAGAACGAGGAGCTCCGAATGGATTTCTGCTCACGGCTCAACCTGCCACCGCATCAAGTACCATACCAGAGTCTAGCGCTGGAGACAAACCGGCGAGATCGTCACAAGCACCCGCGACCGCCCCCGCTGGGATTGAAAATGACCGAAACGATGGCGTACCCGTTTCTGCAAGATCGACCGTGTTTGAGTCCGCTCAGACTCATCTTACTATGTCACCAGCCACTCCTCGCAAGGCCTCCAAGGCCTTTCAGACGCAGCACAATCAGCCATCCCCTATTCGCCATTCATCACGACTCCGCACGATGGCAGAGATTGCAGGGCAGCCAACACCCAGTGACGCTATTGGCAGTATTGACGTGGATATTGATCTGATGACGACGGACGACCTGGAGTTCCACAGCATCGTAAGCGGTTCTAGCCCGGTAGCTCCCGCGAGAAAACTCCGACGTGGCACGAACGTACGTCCATTGCGGCTTACTGGTCAGAACGCAAGTGCTACAAGTTCCTCTCCGCTGAGTAGCCCTCCGGATGTTCAAAACATGAGCAGAGGACATCCGTCTTCTACACCAATTACTGAAAATACCGAACCAGGGCAAGGCTCGGTGAAAAAGGCTGATCCTATGAACACGAGACTCTCTGAGCAACAGGTCCCCAAAGCTTCTGTCAGACCAGGTGACAGTTCTCCCAAGACCAGTCGAAAACCTACCAGTAGGCTACAGAGATTACCAGCACCAGACTTCCAGTCAGAGCAACCCAAGACTGATTGTGCTGGCAACAAGGTCGTCCAAGATGTTCGAAGATCATCACAACGATTCGGCCCCAAGCAACGAGCCATCAGTGAAGCTAGAGCAGGGCAGTCAGAGACTCCTGATGCCCTTGCTAATCCAGCGAGGGTGCTAGCCCTTTTCACCGGTAATTTTGCTGGGTATTATCCTGCGACATGTATCGGTCTTGTTCCAGGAGAGGAACCACGCTACAAGGTTCGTTTTGACGATGACGAAGTAGGAATTGTAGCCGCCTACAATGTAAAACGACTAGAGTTGCGGAATGGAGACAATGTCAAGGTTGACATGCCAAATATGCGGACAAAGACTTTTGTTGTTGTGAAACTCCAGGGTAGGCAGCAACGAGAAATATTGCCAGATCCAGAAACCCCTTCTCGAAGAAGTAGACCGCATCAGATCAGAGATCCATCGACACTTCCCACAGACGTCCATGGTCACACCTCTGTGGCTGTGACAGTCAGACAGCGTCAGTCCATCGGTGATGCCAAGGCAATCGATCAACAAACTGTCGTACCTCTTGCCTACATCTACCTTGCACCTCAAATGTGGACCAACTTCAAAGATCGGCCTTACCAGTACGAACCAGAACAAACGAACTTGGCGCTTGGCCTACCAACCCCATCCGATCGCCCTTCAACGCCTACAACACCTTCCTCTCGCACACGGCGTGCAAAATCTTTAGGCACATCCTTACGCCCCGCAATGTCGTTCAGTAACCATGTTGCAGGCCTCTTCGGCGGCATGGTTTTCGCCATTACAAACGTATCTCCCGAAGAAAAGAGAGCTCGCATCAAAAAGCACATTCATGAGTACGGCGGCCAAGTAATAGAATCAGGCTTTGACGAACTGTTCGAGGCTCCAAAGCTTACAGTGACCTCTGGCAAACCGAGCCCTAGCAAAACCAAAGACAGGACTTTCCGCTTGACCAACGACGCAAACAACATGGGCTTCACCTGCCTTCTTGCCGACAAGCATTGCAGAAACGCTAAATACATCCAAGCTCTTGCTCTTGGCATCCCTTGCTTGTCTCCACGCTGGATCCAAGACTGCGTTTCCAAGCAGCGAATACTTTCTTGGGATGCCTACCTATTAGCAGCTGGAGAATCCATCCTTCTTGATGGTGCAATACGCTCTCGTCAACTCCAATCATATCCCGCTGCAACCGCCAGATTATCAACCATCATTGATAATCGGGCAAAGCTACTGGACGGTATGGCAGTTCTCCTCATCATGACGAAGAGCGAGGAAAAAGCCATGATCAACCATCCTTTTCTCACCCACGCGCTTGGTGCTGTGAGGGTCGCTCGTGCAGCCAGTATCGAAGCTGCGGCCAAAACTATCGTTGAGGCGCAAGCCAGCGGGGAACACTGGGATTGGGTGTATAGCCACGAGAATGAGAAGCAGACGGAGAAGATTCTCTTTGGCGATACCTCGACGGGCAAGAAGCGAAAGCGGGGCCGAGTCTCGGATGCAGAGCTGAAAGCGAGGCCTAAGATTGTGGGTCACGAGTTTGTAATCCAAAGCTTGATACTGGGGAGACTTGTTGATGACGAAGGCTGAGGTTATGTTTGTAGAGTGACATGTACGGTTGGTGGCATGACAGGATAGAAGTAGTGCTTTACCCAATATTAAGCATCCAAAAATCACTCTGGTCTCTTACTAGTTCAGTCCAAATGTAGCAAGATGGCCTCACCTCTCGACACCTCTATCCTGTCTGCATCCCCTGTGGCCCACTCGTTAGATGGTGCCCTTGTGCACGAAGACAGATCCGTCGTTGTATCAAGCCGACCCCTGTTTCACTGCGAAATGAAACTGAACGTAGCAACCACTTAAAAAGTCACCATTCCGTTACTCATTGACCATAGCCCTGCAGTCACAATTGTAGCTACGCAGCGGCAATATCCGAGCAATCGTCACATCGAAATCCATTAACGAGGTATTGACTGTGGCATTGTATACCCCTCATTGCGACAGATTGTATACACCGAAACGCCCTCAGCCTCATCCTATATCCCGTATCCCCTATCCCCAGCTCTTTGCGACTCACAACAACCCCTTCCGAGCCAACTCGACCTTCCTTGCCGCTTCCCCGGCTCTATAACCGCCTTTACTAACGCAAATGGCGCTTCCCTCGCTCAATTCGATTTTGTCTTCGACGGCTGGGAAGGGGCAGGGACAGTGGTGGGGGAAATGGACGCAGGAGAGGGTGGAGGGGCAGAGGTAGTTCGTGCAGTGTGCTGTTGGAGGTGGGGATTAGCGAAGATAACGATATTTGGGAGGGGAGAAAGAGTGGGCTGAAGGGGGGGAAGGGGGGGATGGGGGGGATATAGAGGTGCGAAGGGGGAAAAGGAGAGGGAACGGGAAGGGACTACCGGATTCATAAGTCTGCTGATACCACTCCGAATCGCTGGCGACGTTTTGCGGTTGTTGCTGTTGTTGGTGTTGGTGGCCGCCTTGGAACATTTGTTCGAAGAATTGGAATTGGGCTGCGCTGAGGGGGAGGAGGGTGGTGAGAGCTAGGAGGAAGGCGGAGAGGAGTATTTTCATGGCGATGGACGGGGAAGAGAGATGTGAGAGGTGTGGTGTGGTGAGTGATGTGGGATATCGTGCTTGAGGACAGCTTGGACGTTGAACTTGAAGATTGGCGCCTCTCGCGGCTGAGCGGCTAAAGCTTGAATCCTAGTCGAATTTAGAGACGACGACATCCATCGACAGCGTCACGACGTGTACAAGCCCTTCTTCTCCAGGTCAATGAGGGACATCATGACCCAGCTTCTTTAGCAAACTTCGGCTAAGCTCTCCAATACCTCCACGAAAATCACCAAAATGCCACTCAACCTCCGCCCCACCCTCCTCCCCTTCCTCCACCCCCATCCCCTTCCTATAATCCACCGCCTATCCCACCCCACACCCACAACAACAACCACCTTCCTCCGCCACGCCTCCCACGCCGAACAAGGCCGCGCCAACGGCCCCCGCCAAGGCCCCGGCAAACGCCTCGGCTGCAAAAAATCCTCCCAACAGCTCGTCGTCCCGGGCAACATCATCTTCCGCCAACGCGGCACACTCTGGTACCCCGGCGAAAACGTCGGTATGGGCCGCGACCATACTATTTACGCCAAAGAAAAAGGATACGTTGTTTTCTACCGGGATCCCGAGCAATTGAGCTTGGGCGTTGGACCCGCGGGGTATGGTGGGGCGGACGGGGTGGTAAAGGGGAAGAAGAAGGTGAGGGAGAAGAGGAGGTATATTGGGGTTGTGATGAATAGGGGGGATACGTTGCCGAGGCCGAAGGGGGCGAAGAGGGAGAGGAGGTTGGGGTTGGTGGCTAGGGGGATGAGTACGTTTGCTGGGTCTTCTTCTTCTTCTACCACTGGTGAAAGTATTGGGAACGAGGTTATCTCCGATCAACTGCCCACGATCAATGAAGAAGAAGGCGGACCGGTACTGCGGGAGCAGCCTAAGGAAGCCAGAGCCAAAGTGCCGGAGATGGAGGAGTTGGGTATCAGACCGGGATATATGTTCCGCGAAGCGAATTGGCAGATTGGGCGCGCGGAGAATAAGCCCGGGAAGACGGTAAGGGTTTATCAGAAGGGAGATCGGTTTCTGGCTTGGAGGAAAAAGAAGGCGAGGTTGATAAAGGCGGCGGAGAAGAGGACGCTGAGGGGGAGGGGTGGCAAGAAGACGGGTGGGAGGTAGCGGTAATCAAGTATGCCAGTCTGGGAAGACTACTGTATGTATGAGATGTCAGTCCAGCAGCATTTCAAAAGGTTGGGGTGAGTGTGTTTTATATACCCTCCTTGTCGTTCATAGATCTATTTTTGTCCCCCCTTCAATCCTCATGGAAACAAATCAATCGGTTCCTCTCCGGCTGAAAACGACTTCGAGCTTTTCTTTGGCTATGTATGCTTCACAATCTCCCTCAAAAAACCAGCAATCGGGAAAACGAATAAAAAAAGACAAAGACCCGTTCCCAAGTCCTCGAATTCTCCATTGCCATTTCCAATAACTCATACAAATCCCTCCGCACATCCAACCCACACGATAAACCTCTCTTATTCCCAGCTTTGTCACAAAATTCCTCAGTGTAGAAAAACTCCCTCAGGACATGAAGTGCGATAGATCCAAATATCCCTCCCTCATTTCCATTCTCCCCACAAACCCACCTATTCCCCCTCCACCTCCCCCTCTCTCTCCGCCTCCTCACACGCCCTTAACCACCGCCAAACCCTCCCCTCAACTCTAACCCCTCCAACCCACACTCTCCCCTCTCGTCTCCCAATCTCCCTCCGCAAAACTCGCACATCACCCGGCAGCGAATATCTTCTTCCCCTTCTCTCCCTGCCACCCGGCAAAAGTCTAGCCCCCAAAACCGCATAATCAGCCGAATGCGTCGAGTACGCTATCTCGAGCTCCTCACGGTGGTCGGGATCGTTGGATTCATGTTCGTATTCATATTCATTGTCATCGTTACCGGCGTCTGGATGAAAGCAGGGTACACAGGGGTTCCAGAGCGCCGCTGGTGGTGACGACGGCGGCGACGGCATACCAAACCGCAGCGGCGAGATCGGGTCATGGAAATCTCTCCAATCCTCGTGGTCTGAAGGCGGCGTAGAGATGATGATTGGTCGGCTGATTGGCGGTTGGAATCTTGCTTGTTTGCGGGTACGCAGTGTTGGCGAAGGGAAAGGCGAGCATGTTTGGGCGAAATCTGGCGGGATGGAGATGGTGAGGGGGTGGATTGGTAGAGCGATTTTGGTTTTGGTGTTGGTGGGGTGGAAGATGGGGCGGGTTTGGGCGAATGAGGGTGAGGCTGAGGAGGGCATTTGGTCGTGTGGTTTGGTGTTGAGATGTTGGTTTTGCGAGGTTTTGGGGATGCTCTGGTTGCGATGGAAGGAAAGATGGGAGCGATGATGAGTTGAAATAGTCGGTCTGTATTGGTGGTTGGCCAGATCCAAAGGGAGTTATATGCTTGATTCTGGAGGTAAGAGGTTGCGAAGGACAAGGTGTTGATATCAGGACAATGAACATGTTGTGTTGATACATAGGGATCCTTGCAACGATGATTGTGTTGTCTGGTC
This sequence comes from Rusavskia elegans, assembly GCA_011316305.1. Lineage (NCBI taxonomy): Eukaryota > Fungi > Ascomycota > Lecanoromycetes > Teloschistales > Teloschistaceae > Rusavskia > Rusavskia elegans. The sequence continues at coordinate 32,014 of SAUG01000036.1, forward strand.
AAAGGGAGGTACGATAGGTTATGTACTGTAAGTGTTGATGCTTTTTTGATAAAAGAAGTCATTGTCGACGAATGATGCAAGTTGGATGCCGAGGGTAGTTGCATATGCAAGTATCCAAGATACAGAAATCTTGAAAGGAGCCAGAGCAAACATTTGAGCCCATTCATCCTACCTTCAGTGCTGCAGATGTGAGTTCCCCATAGCCAATCCAAAGCGTGTAATATCTTATAGGCACATTTGGCATATCACAGTGCAGTGATACGGATCACCCAGCAGACCTCTCATCATGGCGGAAGTTCAACCGAGCGAACTTGAAGAGGCGATGTCGGCCTTGATGACAGGTGCTGACTCTTCAAGTGCAGCACTATTGGGCCATGTTCCGCCAAAAGTAAGCCCATGTGCGAACACAACGGCCGCTGAAGGAGGTCCCAAGGTCAACTGCGACAATGAGGCCAGTCTGAGCTGCGGTAAATGTCACCTAGTGAGAGTAAGTCACAGGATTCCAGCAATGTCCAGCTCGCATGCCTCATACGCAGATCCTGTTCCTTCATGTTGCCTTACAAAGATTGGTTTAGCGAACGTGCTCCATAATAAGCTTAAAGTCACTGACCCTCCACCAGTACTGCAGCAAAGAGTGTCAAGTCTCCCACTGGCCGATCCACAAGTTAGATTGCAAGTCTGACTTGGGTAAAGACTCATGGCAGCCGGCCTGGGTGAGGGAGCGCCGAAACCCAGCGTTTGCTGGGAATGGGCCGGAAATTCAAACCTTCGGACATCTGAATTATCTGTGGGGGAATATACCGGCGATTGACGTACTGAACGTTGGGAAGAACGAAGGAGAAATGTACGGTGGAGATTTGGATGTTCTATTCGCAGGTCAGTGGGATTCCCAATTGGATACACGCTGGTTTCCAGGCCGAAATCACTCGTCTTCAATGAGCTGCCTGTGACACTGCTGATACTGTACTCCTTGGTCTCTAGCATCTGGTGATCCTCGAATCTTATGGCTTCCGTCAACGGACTTCCAAACGCCTATGAAGGAACAATGACCTGTATTCTCAATGACAAGAACGTCAACGTTGTAGCACGAAACATCGTCATGCTTCTCATAGCAGCTCAATTACCACCCGCAGAAGCCGCAGAAGTCATCCTCCACGTGTGGTACTCTGCCCGTCTGACCAAGGGTATGCTTACTGCGATCAATAATTATGTCAGGAAGGTACGCCCTTTGCCAACTCTTCTTGAGTTCATCTTTCGATTTCCTGAGTCCACCATTTGGAAAAAGCTGGGGCTGACCCATGAACAGCTTGTTGTCGATGTAATCTTCAAAATCAAAGACAAATCAGACAAGGTGTTGCAGTCCAAGAAGTGGACGTTCGGTTCAGCTGAAGTCACTGTACGCCTGACCAAATCGCAGTGGAAGACATTGCACGCAATCATCGAGGCGAAACACGATCTCTCAAAGACTGAAGAGCGACGAAAAGTGGTTCTAGCGCCGCATCGACTCGACTACCGGGAGCGTGAATTGCATACTTTGCCAGGATTCAGGCGGCTGTGTTCTACGAGGTTCAGAGAGACGGGTGTGTTGGCCCCGTTAGCCTTGGTGCTTGAACACTTCGACTCCCCCAATCCGTGGGTTTTTCCAACACTGCAAGATCGCCAAATGCTGACACAACAGTCCAGATTACTCTTTAATGAGAGAGATAGCACATGGCTTCAGAAGGACTCCGCAGACCCGCGTGAGGGCTGGCCGATGCAATCGATCCTCTCGACACTTCATGCCGATCGAAACGCGAAGAATGACGTGAATGGACTGCTTTACTTCCACATTCGCTCGATCATAGAACGATTCTGTCTTCGACTCCAGAACCCAGTTTCCAAGGTCAAACTCATGCTCTACTGCGTCGATGCGGCTTCTCTACCCGGATGCTTTAGCACCGAGACTCGCGCCTCCGGCTTCGATAGAATAGAGGTCAGTAACATAGCCGACGAAGCCTACCTCGGCCTATTCAGAACTCTTGGGACGTTTGCACCTCTTCTCAAGCACCACAGCGTCAACCCGTACTCTACACTCATCACACTCTTCCTCAATGCTTGTGAGATCGCGGATCGCCAGATGGGCAATAGGTCGGATAGTAAGGTACAATCGTCTCAATTGAAACAGGTCATGAAATACCTTCCATTCAACCCTCGACACATGGGGGCAACGAACTCCCCTGAGACGATGAAGATAATGGCTGCGAATGATCTAGTGAGAAATTACGACCGGATCTTTGCATTTTACACGGATGTGAGTCATGTTTGAGGCTTGTTCGAAACAAACAGGTGAGTGTAGTCAGGCTTCCAGGTTCCAATTATTTGTTGTCGTTCAAGAGTAGTCGACTGGCAGAGTGTGAGAATGCTGACATTATTATGTTTGATAGGTGTCAAGATGAGACAGCGGAATGCCATCGTCGAAGCTTGGCCGATGCGCTTGAAGAAAAAGCCTGGGGAGAAGGGCGCCGATGAAGAATTCCAGGGTCTCATGGCTTCGAGCTCTTCGGGTGCAGAGCGATACGTTGAGTGGGTGAGGGAGGCATGAGACTGTGGCTATGATGCAAGCTTGGTAGGTAGTGACAAGGAAGAAACCTCCTGTAGTCAATACGATCTTTGCAGCAAAAGGTCTCCCTATCCTAGCTTGTTTTCTCGAGAACCGCTGTGACTCAAAGTGGCAGCTACGCAGTGATATCGAATCAATCGTTAGAACATTAACCTTCATCGAAGGAGCGGCTGCTTGCGGTTGATCTGAGACATGAAATGACGAGTCCGGTATGGCAGAGGAAACGTGCATCTTCGCTGACCGAGGGGTTCCAAGGTCTGGCTAAGGGAGCTGATGGGCTTTGACTGATGGCTCTGTCCAACTCGAGAGGTCGGGGTATGATATCTGGCTCGAACGACGATTGGCGAAAGTGACAGTGGTCGATACGACATTCGGTGGCCGAGTGAGGAAGTAGACTTGTGTTGTAATGCCGGCATTGGTGACATCTCTCCGAGCTCGTTGGAACACGTTTCCCAGGAGCTGACTTCCCCCTTGCTGCCACCATCCCTTCAGCTGTTGAAGTGGGTCTTCGCGGAACCTACTCCGTCTGAAAACCTCTCTCGCGGTGAGTAGCATCGTTCGGACCTTCTCAGTATCCCTTTCGACTTAGCGAAAGTAGGTATTCGATACCTCGACTGCCAGCTACATCGGGAGGTACTACAAAAACCGGTTGCACGAGACGATAGGCTAAGCGTCCGGATTTTCCTGCTCGCCGAGCCCGTAAAATCCGAATCAGAAGACCCTAGCAGCGAAAGGGATAAGGTAGTAACGGCTACGATGACCGTATCGGCAGTCGCTGGCTTTCATCTTCTTCATTCTCTCCATTGCCCATCCTCGCCGGGGCAATTCTACTCTTCTCTTTCTCCTCGCAAAGTCTCACAATCGCATCTCCAACTCCCACATTATTCCCCTTTTCCGCCAGCTTGACCAGCGTCATTCCCACTTGGTCTTTTCTTCCCGGGTCCGCTCCTCCCTCTCTCACCAACCTTTCGACGAGTGTCACGCTCCCAAATTCCGCTGCCCAGCGCAAAGCGTGCTGCATGTCCTGCTCTTTTGGCATTGCGCCTCGCTCTAATAACGCGATAGCTGTGTCCACAAATCGCGCATTTAGGCCAATATCCAGTGGAGTCTCCAAGAAATGATCTTTGATGGTGAAATCAGCACCCGCATCGAGGAGAAGTTCTGCGGCTTCATAGTTGCAGTGCAGGGCGCACCAGTGTAAAGCAGAGCGCTCCAGCCGGTCTAAAGAGTTAATCTTGATATTGGGACATGCAATCAGCATGCTGAGTATGTCCAATTGATCCTCACGAACAGCAACATGTAAAGCGGAATGTCGATCCAGATCGACCAAATTGATATCAATGTTTGGATCGCTAACTGAGCTTTCGATATAAGTCTTCACAACATCTTTTATGCCAAGCTTGACAGCTGTGAGAAAGCCTGTTTGGGTGCTGTCAAGAGAAGTTTGGGTATGTCGGAGCGGGCCAATATTCAGAGCATCCCGGGTGGACTCTTGGTTGCGGTATTTGCGAAGAAGCTCCAGAGCCTCCAGGTTGTTCATGTCTTTTGCCACTCCGAGAGGTGAACGGTCAGCACCGTCGTGAATATCGGTTCTTGCTCCGTTCTCGAAGAGTATCGTGATGGTGGAGCAATAATTGAAATACGCCGCGTCGTGTAAAGCGGTGCGGCCGTTATTTCCCTGGGCATTGATGTCGACACCAGTGGGTTTCTCAAAGAGTACACGTAGGGTCTCATCTTGCCCATTGACTGCAGCGCTATGTATGATTGTCCGGTTGTATGTGTCCAGCACTCTGGGATTGGCGCCTCTTTGAAGAAGGAGCCTGACAACAGCAAGGTGGCCATAGTCAATAGCCCTGTTCAAGGGTGTACCACTCGCATACTTAGGGCCTTCCTGAATATCAGGATCAGCGCCATGGTCCAGGAGCGCTTCCACGACTGACACGAAGCCTGCTCGCGCTGCGTTTGTGAGGGGCGTAGACCAGTGATCTCGCTTGTTAACGTCGACGTCTGGAACAGCCAGTATCTGACGGATCATTTGTGGATTATCGTAAGAAGCAGCAAGACTCAGCGCCGTAGTCATGGACTGACCAGTATGCATGTTGATATCCAAGCGAGGACTGTGTAGAATCATGGGTACAATATCTTTCCGACGATAGAAGATGGCCAGCATCAAAGGCGTTCTATCATCAAGCTTTGTGTCTATGACGTTAACATCGACGGATGACGCATTGAGTAGGTGTTGTACAACCTCCTTATGGCCATGTATGATGGCTTGATGCAGAGCTGTGGTACCTCTCAAACAAGAATGGTTAGGATCTGCACCCTCGCGCAGTAGAATTTGGACTACGGAAGCGTGGCCAGCGGCAGCAGCATACATCACGGGTGTTGTGTTGAGGTTATCTTTACAATCGACCCTTGACTGCGCCTGTAAGAGTTTTGCGACAACCAGGTCGAGACCAAAGAAAGCTGCTAGGTGCATCGGGTGAATTCCAGCCCTGACATCCCAGTTGGCCAGGACAGAGCTGTCCGAGTACCACATTGCCTGGACTGCAAAGGAACAAGATTCACCTTGTAGGAAATCCATTATTGTGTCTGTCAAGTCGGCGAGGTTCGGAGTCTTAGCAGCGTGGAACCCCCAGTAGGTGGCACTATAGTCGGTCAGGGAATACTGCTCGACCTTTCTTTGAAAATCCTCGTATTCACCAGGCCCGGAGCTAGGCCCAGCCTGGAATACCTTGTACGACAGATAGGTCAAGCAATTCCGGGCTAGAACTGCATGGCCGTTGGAGAACCACTTCTCACGATGTTCTCGAAAGTAGCTTTGTGCAGAAAAATGAACGAGCCGCACAATGTCACTTGCATCGATGATGACAAGTCCAGCACACATCGATGTTAACTCTCCAGCGCCCAAGATGCTGTCTTGATCAATGTCCTCGGTCTCGGGTGTAATTGAAGATGCATGCTCAACCTCCGCAACATTCAGCGGTCGGTTGGAGAATACGACCCATTGCAAGAAGTTCAGCACGATCTTTCGATCGTCTTCGTTCGTAGCTTCGATACGTTCCATGGCTTGATCATAAGTGTCGCCAATCTCGCTCGGTAGATTTTGCAGGGCCATCTGCACTGCTCGTGGCGTCCTTTTCGTGGCTAGGGAGTCCATATGTAATTTGGCCAGAAGAAACCTGCAGTATCTATTAGCACTGGGCATACTCCCTCATGTTTTGCCCGGCTCGTTGTGTGAAGAATCAATCGCAATGAGAAGTAACAACAGTCAACACCTCAATGTTGAATTTCGATACAACGATTGCCTAGAACTTGCTACGTAGCTGCTGTTGCAGCTACGAGTTAGAGCTCGACAAGGAGTAGATTACAACTTGGCACGGGACTTTGTTCTTGGCGACCTGTTTGGTAGTTGCTGTGCCCATATTGCGATCGATCTTTAACACGACGAGCCCGGGTGCTATGTGATTTCTGCCACCACTAGCAAACGCTCTCATTAAGCACGACTTACATTCCGTTAGCTTGTTGCACTATGGTCATCGAGATCTCATCTCGGAGGTTCTTCTTCTTGTTGACGCTATCGAACAATTTAGGCTCGTGGTCGATCCTCCATTGGACATAGTTTCGAATGTCAGTCGGTGTTGCCTCGATGCCAATCTCCTGAATGCCGAATCTTTTGATGAGGTAATGGCCTTCTTCCGGGCAAGTCATGTTATTAGCGAAACAATCCTCACAGAGATCGAACCCGCCACCAAGACATTGTTTGCAGTGGTACATGATTCGAAGATCTCCTTTGTCGCACCCGTCGCAAGTAACATCGGCGAATGGTCCGAAGAGCTCTCGAATAGAGTCCAGTGGCCGCGAAGTGACCATGATGTTCACCTTACCGTGAGTCAGTGTTTCTAATAGAAGTAACCTCTTCGATTCTTCAAGCAACTCGTCAAGGCCGTCGACGACAATGAAACAATCTTGAAATTTGTCCAGCTCCGCGCGGAAAATTCGAGTGAGAACTTCGAGAGAGGGAAACACCTCGGTCCTTGTATACTGCTTGTGTAGTTCCTTAAGCTCTTTGCTAATTTCAGGTCGGATTTGGAGAACCTGCTTGATCAGGGCTGCAACAAGGCTGTTAATAGACTGGCTTTGAGCGACGTTGTATCCACAGTAAAGGATTAGCACCGCTGTATTTCGATCTTTGTTAGTCTTTTTCAGATACTCTGCAGCTATAGAGGCAAGAAATGTTTTTCCAGCTCCCATGATGCCCGGACACCAGAGCATTGCCTCCTTGCCAAATGTCCATTGCTGGAAGTCATCGCGGCGGAGGAACCATTCACCTGTACCTTCTCGCACCTGGCTGACAAATTCGGCCTATAGAATGGGTCAGCTGGCGTGAGAGGCTAGTGTTTGGTGGTTGCTGTACTTGTTGTTTGAGAAAGTTGAGGTTCGACATCCAGTCAAGGATTGCTTTTACTTCATCGCTAGCGACTGATGATTTGATGTACTTGGTATCGCTCTGTATTTCTCGGACGACGGCAGAGTTGGTGGAATTATAGGCCACGTTGATCGTGCTCTTTAGACGCTCCAGGTGGGCTGTGAGGTCTTCAACCTCGGATTTGTCGAATGGCCAGCACAAAGTCTGCATAATCTTTCGGTGGCCCGTTTTGGGTTGTAGACGATCGGTCAAGTTGTCCAGCAGGGATGAAATCTGATCAAAGACTCCGTCTGTTTCGTCCAGGACCTTGATAGTCTCCAGCCATTGCTCGCCAATCTCCTGTTCGTCCGGGTCGAAATGAGTTTCAAGAAGTTTGAGAACCATCCATACCGAGTTCAGCTCGGTGAACAAGCGAAGCCTCTGTTTGCCGCCCTGCTTGATGGTGTTGATGATAGATACCAGTTTGAAAGCAGCCTCTGCAAGTGCAGTTATACCAGCTGCTAATCCGACAGCTTCCATAGTTGAATAAGTGCTCTAATCTTGCTTGGCAAAATTAAGAGAAGAGAAAAGATCGTGAAGCATGAGAGCGGATAGCGGTCTCGATAGTAGAAGAGCTAGATAGATAGAAGTAGCTATAGTGTAGGTTCCCAGAGGCCGAGAGGTATGCTTAGAAAAGCGACGTTCCGGTGTTGCGCTCGCAGTAGTGGAGATAGGAATTTCTACATACTATATATACGGATTAAGCAAATTAATTTACTGGAGACGAGAATTTCGGAGTTGCTTGGTGAGCTCGACTCGGGCGTATCTGCCGAATTGTGACAGGGTAGCAGAGGCAATGCTGACGAATTAGCATTAATAAGCCGAGGTCAATGTCATGTGATTTCGTGTCGTTGGACGCGACCCGCGACTCACCAATTATAGCCCTTTATCTGATACGCCTGTAGCATCTGCACAGTGTAATGATTCAACAGTCGCTAGAATGAAAGCACTTATCGAGGTACCGACCAACGATAATATACTCCTATATCCCTCTATCTTGAACTCTCGTTGCCCCAAGGGTCTTCTCGTCATTCATATCGTACATCCAGACATAACGACTGCAGCTATTCAAACCCCCATCTCGTACTAAGTTGAATTACCGTTGCGGTGACATTCCCTCCATCACCTACCGCCCTCTGTCTTCACTGAAGCTGCTGCTACACGTTCATCCAAGTTGCTGGTTCAGTCGTTGGGCTCGACCCCACTAATCCATCCCCAATCACCGTACTCATCAGCGTCACCCTCGTCAAGTCCGTCTCCATCCACGTTGATGCCTTGGTCCTCGTCTGCTTTCCTCCTCTTTCTGTCTGCTGCCTTGCCATCCACCTTGTAGCACTCCCAGATATTACCCACAACGCTCCTGAATGTGCCAATGCCTCGTGCTTGAGATTTGAGTATCCCGAGCTCGACACCAGCCGCATACCAGATGAAGTTCCTTTCGTGGTGGTGGAAGAATATGGTGCTAGCCTTGAGGAGCGTCCAGTGGTTCGGTGGAGGCGACGATGATGGTGTCGACGTCGAAGTGTACTGACATTCCCTGTCCCACCTCGCGACGATGGGTGAGAGCGCTTTGGCTTCCGCACTAGGTCGGAGAGCGAGGAAGTCGTCTCTGACACGTTCCGCGATCGCTTGGAAAGGCAGGTAACTCTTTCTTCTTGCTCGGATTCCCGGGCCGCCGCCCTCTTCGCCGCCCCCCGAGTCATCGCTACCCATGCAGTGTGTCGACCAGAACTCCTTGATCGTTTGCAAATCTGATTTAAGATCTGCCAAAGCTTTCTTGATGCCTTCGTCACGTTTCGCTTCTTCCGACTCGGTTTTATACAGGATCGAAATGTCGGTATCGTAGGTTCCTACGTCCTTGAATCGTCTCGAGAAGTCTCCCAAGGCCTTTTCGCGGACGCCCTTTGCGGTTTCAAACACCAGACGATCGATAAGGTTGGTTCTCTTTGGGACACCCTTTTCCTTATCCTTATAGGCTGGCTTTGGTAGGGACTTCGGCAATCCTTCTCTTTGAAGAAAAGCTAACCATTTCTCGTCATCAAAGATTAGACCAGTCTTCGCGCGATCAACGAGATGACCAAGAAGCTGAGCAATCCTGGTTGCCGACGGACTGCAGATATTGTCTCTTTGATAACAGAGGCTCTCGAAGTACGAGGTGCACATGCCAAGGAGGTTATTCTGAAGGTTGAACTCAAAGGCAAGCCGGAGGAAGCGGTCCATGTAATCCTCGTAGGTAAGAAGTTTGGCGACGGTCGTCTTCTCTTTCTCAATACCGTAGGTATCAATTTCGGAGGCTTTCGCTACCGGGGCATTCTCGAAAGGATCAACTACACGTGGTTCCCAGCAAATCCAGGCTTTATCACCGTCATAGTCACCACTTCCGTGCATTAGTCATCCATCAAAGATGCGTCCGATGGTTGCTAACTTACCCTGAAAGCTTTTGGGCGAGCGAGCATGCACCTTTGGACGAGAAAACAATCACATCTCTGTAGCTCTTGAGCTCGACCTTAAATGCCGCACGAACCTGTAAAACATAATTGGTCATCCATCATTTGTTGATCGTGAGAGAGCTAATCAACCTTTTGTATATCTGACGGCAACGCTGCCGGTAGACGCGCGACGAGAAGATCAATATCATGGAGCATCATCTCATGCTCAAAAGGCGTTGAAAAGCCTACATGAATTTCGCCTTCTTCGAGGACTGCCAGAGGATCGGCTATCATGAAAGCGTACGTCGATTTGACTATGCCGATGTTCATGCGGTTCTCAAGTCGGGTACAGTATCCTGCAATAGCCTTGTAGAGTAGATCTTTCAGCCGGCAGCAGCTGCGCGGCTCGAAACCGTGCTATTGGCGAACGGTAAGCCATGCCAAATTTTGTCAGCATCGAATCGAAAGCACGTACCTCGACGAACCAATTGATCTTCTCCGGCAGAGTTGAGGGCATACCTCCGTGCATTTCGACACCATGAGCTACTCGTTCGCTATTCACTGGATTGACTTCCTGGTTCCATTGTCTAATTGCCAGGCCGCTCTCCATGGCTGCTTCCAAATCTGCCACTTTCGCCGTCAGGTCGGCCTCGAGTAAATCGCAGAAGACTTGAGAGGGCACCTTGCATGCTGCCAGGATTGTCATGAGCTGGAAATTCAAGCTTGCTTCTGTCAGAGGCTTTGAGAACGAGTTGACCTCGAACGTGACTCGCTCCAGATCGGGATACAGGTTGTCAATACCGTCAGGCTCGAACTTTAGCTGAGAATCAGTAATTTCAATCCATGTGTCGCCTGTGGGACCACCAATACATTCACCCAGGCTATCGATCATCCAGACGCCTTTTGCACCGGCAATCCGGCCCTGGAATATGCTAGGGGTGTAGTCTAGGTGTAAAGCTTCTGCAATCGCTTTGGCAGCAGCTCTAGAGATACGGGCGCAACCCTGAAGCCTTCATCAACCTAACACTGCCACAGTCCCTTTAAAGGAATCACTCACATCGTTCATAACTGGCGGTTCCGACTCAGCAGTCTTCGGGTAGGCCTTCTTTTCTCGAGATCGCTCGTGTTGCAGGCGCCGTACCGTTGGATTATCGGCAAGTGCATTATCGCTGCGGATTATCTGTAAAGGTTTGAACTGTAACGTAGGTCTGGTCTGACTGACCCCTATACAAGTATCAGGAGTGGTTTAGTCTATGCAGAAGATGTTGACTGACCTAGGCCGATACGGGTATACAGTTTGAGTGCTGGCTGGTCTCTGTTTATCTTAAGAGACATGAGCCACTCGATGATCTCCTTTCGTTCCATTGGCGAGTGATTCAAGGTCCTTGGATCTTTCTCACCGCTCTTCGCACCCGGCAGAAAGTCATAGCCATTTTCTGCGAAGAGATAGACTCGGAACTTGCCGTCGTTCAAGATGATCGATGAGTTCGGACCAGCTTTCCGGTTGCTCTCTGGCTTGACGTAAAAGGCACGCCATCTCCGACCCAAAAATAGGTGCTCGGAATGTACAAGCCAGTCGACAATCGATTCTCGCGCGTTCGGATCAGAACGTAGATAGGAGGGAAGGTTCTTTTCCTCCAAACTCGGTACACTGAGGACAAGGAATCGATCATGACCGAACTTCCGTGCCAGTCTGTATGTGGGTTCAACTTTCAAGGGATTGAGTTTGAACTCAAAGACGCCATCGCCAGGTTGCTCCAGGAATTTCAGGAACCCTGTAAGCGCGACTTCCTTGAATCCTTGCTCACATTGTTTCCAGGCCACCAAACTCGATCTCTGGGGCAATGGTGAGTCATGCTGCTTGGCTACCATACCAAGTGTCGACCACAAAGTCTCGTAGTCATCAAGACCCTGAGCAAAAACATACTCAAAAGCTTCCAGAGGGATTTTGGTCTGGGTTGACACGCGGCACAACTCGTATAAATGCCGCAATCCGACAACAATATTCTTCTGTGGGCATGCGGCAGCTTCGACTCTGTTAGCAGATGATGCGGTGAGCTTATCTGGGACCTACCAAAAGGTGAAATTGATAGCAGACTTTTCATGGATGCCTCCGGTAAAGTTCTGTGTGTCGGTATCAGTGCTGGTGGACCCATAGATACTGCTTTGGCTGAATAATGCATGCTCGCATCCAGGCCTATGTCGAGGCCAAGTCCGAATGGCTTCTCAAGAACAAAAGGCTCGTCGAGTCTCTGCCACGATTGCCTAGTGTGCATCGAGCCGCCCCCGGGATGGTCGAGCTCAATTGGTTCGTTGGTGGCATCAAAAGATGTGCCAGGAGTTTCGGTTCTGAAGGAAGTATTGGGCGTGGTCCATGCTGATGAGGCGAAGGTAGCACCTGACGATGTCACAGATGTGAAACTGTCAGAAGAGAATGATCTTTGGAATGGGCCACTGATTGATCGATCATCCACCCGCGTGTTCTGAGTATAGGAAGCAGTATGTGTTGTCGGGCCGATTGACTGGTTTGGAACTGCACCAAAGGATCGATGACTAGAGTTGTCGCGTGATACTTTGCGTGGCAGGTCTGGCTTTGGTTGTGCGGGATACGTCCGCTTTCTGCCTTGTCCGAAGGCATTTTCTGAGGAGCCATGATACTGACTGATCTGTACCGGACTCTTTAGTGGTGACTGCCGGTGTTTCTTCATACTGACTGTTCGAGATATGGTGTTTACCTTGGAAGGGCTATCCGGCGCACTTTGATAAACATCCTCCAGGGACTCGTTGGATTCAGAAGATGCCATCGTTGTATCAGGAACGTTGCTCATCACATTTGAAAGTATCTGCGGTGCTACGTTACTAGGGGCTTCTTGCATCTCAACATCGTTAAATAGTCCGTCATCGACCATATAGTCATCTGAAGAGAGTTGTGGGACTTTGGATATATGGTAATCGAGTGGCTGCAGAGCCTCAGTGCTTTTCGGCTTCATATAGCTCCTGATGTTGCCGTTTCTCTGTTGATTTGACATTTTACTATTCGCCTTCTCTGATAACGTACGGGATGATCTTCGAGCGGGTTTCGATTCTTTATTTTGCGGTGTGTTGTGATCAGCGCTGGCACCGATCTTTCCTATTTGAATTTAAACTCGATGGACGGGACCAGGTGGTATTATACTTAGCTACCTTTCTGCAATTCACGGTCCACCTGAAATATAGCACCTTTCCTGACATTCTCCACTACGTCTGTGAGAGACCGCAGCAAGGCTTGCATCAAGTCAGAGGCTTGCTCATCGTTGAGCTCGTGCTTCTTGGCAAGGAAATTGCCCTGACGCCCGGCTCCCGAGCGTGTTCGTGACGGCAAGACATCGGGGTCACCTTGAGTCTTGTACACCCAACCCGCAAGTAGCTTGGGCGCTAGTTGCTCAAAGCTGCTGATAGCATGACCTGTCGCAGCCTGATTGCATCTTAGGTCATGGAAATATAGGTATTTTAGGCGATCCAGAGCTTTCTCTTCCGGCTGGTCGAGCATCCTCTTCGCAGGACTCCGGAGGCCTGGCTGAGGGAATCTCAGACCCCATTTCGCCGACAGGTCTAGCTGTATTCGCCGAATCTCATCGTCCGCCCTGGTTGGGGTATTCAACAAACTCATCTATACAGAAGTGCGTCTTCTGGCAATAAGGCTGGAGATACTTTTTCCGAAACCAATTAGTGAAGTAGGTTAGTTAATTTGATATAACTCGCAAGTAATCTTACCACAATTTGAACAGATATGTTCTATGATACAAGCGTTGCACGACTGTCTCCTCGGCAGTGCGTCGTCTGGTAATCCCATGAGCATTGACGTTGAAGGATCAAAATGCAACGTCGCTATGCAAGACTTTTGTCTTTCCAGCGATGTGTTGAGTGTGTAATTGGCTGGCAGGAGTGAATTGGTGAATATATTTCTGACCTTGATTGGTAGAGTCTTATCTGATCGAGAAGAGAATGCCAAAGGTTGACCAGCGCAAAAGAGTGTTGGTGAAGGAAGGTACTGCCCAAACTTGTGTAACAAGTAGCCGGATGTCCAGATTGCCTCTCAGTACAACTCTTGGTTTCCCATGAGCTATTTATCTTGACAATGCTTCTTTTTCCAACACTGCCAATGTATCAAGCTAGGGATTGGGGTAATTGCACGGAATGATGTGAGGACTTTCAGATGGAAAAGGTCGGGCTTTATGCGGAAAGGGTGGTCTTCTGATAGCGCGGCTTGAAATTGTCGTTCCTGGCTGTATCTTCGATGCTGTCATCGAAACGACGTACGCGTTAGTCCACTACGATATTCGGGTCAATATAGTAGGATCGCGGTGCATCGAACTGACTAACCTTAGACTACTCTGGGGCCTAACCTCGGGCCTGAGCTTCAGTAGCCGACCTGCCGTACGGCGGCTTTCGGTGGAGGTCAAGAAAGGCAGATTGCGAGGCTATTCTTTGCGATGAGCTTGTAGTGCATCTTTCTGAGTTCGTTAATGATTGTTCGCTTGGATTGCCTTCGTAGTCCTGGGCTTCCAGCCCGTTGCGCAAGGCCGGCGCAAAGGCCAGCAATGATGTTAATGAGGTAGCAGTAGTAAGACAAGAAGAATATATTCCAATTGCGATAGTGCAAGCTAAAAGGTCAAAGTCAAACTCCGTATTACGACAGCGACCCTAGCGGCGACGAGCAATGGATGGTGAAATGCGAAAGGAGTGTGAGGGGAAGAGTGTGATAGCCTCGTTCCACACGATTGGTGTTTCAAATGGGCATGCGCCAAGACAGATGACGGGTACTAGCGCAAAGCTAACGGTCCGATCCGCGATGACACGAGAAACGTCTTCTGGTGGATTAATTATGACTAGTAGTATGTTGCACCTCATGCAAGGTACAAGCTAACCATTCAGATGCCTCAGGCAGCTGGTAAGGCATTATATGTAGCAGCAAATCTACAAATAGAAGGATGGTGCCACAGTGCACATAAGTTAAGGCATGCTATAGCGACTCAAAACAGTATCTCAGCACAGGCCAATCGTTGGTTCGTTCCTCAAGGGAAGCCATCAGACCGAAAGATCGCAGACTCAAAACCCAATAACACCTCAGGACCATGCTAAATCAGTGCCAAGTTCGACATGCGGGGATCCCATTTGTTCTACCACGGTTTCTCCTCCATCCCATCCGGCGCGTGCGTCTCCACTTTCCCTTTTCCCACTTCCGACCAATTCGTGCTCAGCGTAGTCCCGTTGCTCTCTTGATAGCTCTTCATCATTGCCCTCCGGGTGTCTGGATCTGCACGAGAATACAGCTGCTTGAAGAAACCGTTGACCGGGTCTGCTCCTTCGAATTCCTCTTCCAACCCATCATCGCCTCCCTCCTCGCCGTCGTTGTTCTCTTTCTTGGGTTTTTTGGTGAGATCGTTGGCGACCTTGTCCCAGTTCTTTGGGCCCGTTTTGGAGGACGTAGGGTAAGACGGCCCCGTGGCAGTTACACGATCTGCCAGAACTCCGTTCTTGCCAATGTCCTCAGCGGTGGCTGGCGCATCTGATTCGAGTGAAGGCCACTTCTCCCCGGCCGAGGCTTTCTTGAGGATAAATTCAATCTTTGTTGATAGGATTTTGGCAGTTGAAGCGGCAGCATCAACGTTAGCGCAGAACGGGTCTAGAGAGAAGTCGTAGTCGGATCCAGCAGGGAGCGGGAAAGAGACGGTAAGAGAAGTGTCTTGGATGTCTATAGTAGTCTTGTCCTTTGGCACACCCTTGACGAAGAGAGAGACCACGACCGTATCGTCGGTTTGATACCATTCGTGCCGGATTTTGTTCGCAGGTGTCTGGACGCCCGTGGCTTTTGGAGGCTGCGCTGTCCCGTTGGGCGTACTCTGACCAGGTTCAGATGACGGCAGCTTGCTGGCTTTAGCCTCTTCTTTCTGCTCCGGGACCTTGAAATCCGGGTATCGTTGTACCGAAGTCCGGGCCTTGACGTCGTCTTCCGGCAGCGCCTTCAACTTGTTGTCTACCTTCCTGCCCCAAATCTGCAAGCTCTTCTCCTCCTTATTCATCTCTTTGACCCAATCGAAACAGGCCTTGGCATCCCCGTACCGTTCGAGGCTAAACAATGCTATAGCTCGGCGAAGCTGGGCTTGGATGATGAGCTCTCGCTTGCCCCGCTTCGAGGCAAGTGTGAGAGCCATTTCGGCATCGCTGAGAGCGGCATCATAATCAGGAGGCGAGATGCGTGTGTAAGCTGTCGATCGTTTGATGTAGTAGTCGACGGCCTGCGAGTTGATGGCTAGGGCTTCGGTGTAATGTTTCACGGCAGCAGAAAAGTTCTTGGATTCAAGAGCGGCGGCACCCTTGACTGCCTGGTCCATATTGGTATGCTTGGTGGCAGATTTGTATGACGGAAGCTCGATCGAGTGCTGAATGTGCTTGGCAACGGTAAAGGGGTCGAGATGGGAGAAGCGAAGTGGGACTGTGCGTACTCGTATTCTTGTGCGAAACGAAGTGGCTTGGAATGCGAGACAACGTGGTGCTTAAGCTTGGCTCTAGGCGGCCTTAGGTTACCTCATCGCTCGCATGCGGATCTTATTAGGCCCCGGATCGCCGACGTCCCGACATGCCCGGAGGTTAAAATAAGTGGTGATGCGTTCAACGATAATGAGCTTCGTCGGCGGGGCTTACTTACGCTGGACATTCCTACCGCAGACTGTAATTTTCTTCATTATCATCGTCCTTCGTTGTTGATATGCCACGAAGTTCTTGAAGGCGGTTCCATTGTCACCGTTGAAACAACGTCATTCCCGTTGGATTCCCCATGTGCTAAGCTTGGCATCAGCTCTCCGCATTGATGCTTTTTCCTCGCCAGCTAAAGACGCTGATATGGAAGAACATCCTCATAGTGCTGATTCGCCATCCATTCTCGACTCCTTTTCGCTGCTTTATCCTGCCTGTCATCTACGTCGTCTTTCTCTCGTACGCTCGGAACCTCTTCATTCCACCATCGCATTACGGTGTCGGCGAACCGACTCCACTGAAATCACTCTCTGAGGGTCTCGCTGCTTCGGGAGGCGGGCGCGATACTGTGGTGCTGGTGAATAATGGATTTCTTGGGGGGAACATCGAAAAGGTCGTCAATCAGATCGCGGATGTTGTCAGGGCAGAAGGAAAAACCGTGCAAGTCACGCCCAACGAGGACGATCTCCTCACCTCTTGCCGCAGCTCTCTTCGGGGTGTCTCGCAATGCTACGCGGCCGCAGTCTTCTACGCTTCGCCCGACGAAGGCCCTGGCCAGATCTGGAATTATAGCTTGCGCGCCGACGGTGGGCTGGGAACCAAGATTGACGTGACCAACGCCGACAACGATGCCGAGACCTATGTTCTGCCCCTTCAACACGCTATCGATCTCGCCATCGCCTCGCTTGACCCAAATGTCGATCAATCAGCTTTGCCTACTCAAGTATACGAATACCCGTTCACATCGAAAACGCAACAGCAGCGAAGAGATGATATCAGAACTCGATACATGGGCGGAATCATCGATATCCTGGGGGTCGCCTTTGCTATCGGCATGGTCGTCGTGGTATACCAACTTGTCGGTTTGATAGCTTCAGAGAGAGAGCTCGGCATGACTCAGTTGATCGAGGCATCCATGCCAAACACTCGGCGGTGGCAACCTCAAGCCGTCCGTTTGCTTGCGAATCACATCGCGTTCGATATAATGTTCCTTCCTGGTTGGATAGCCATTGCCCTCATCCTTTCACAAGGTATCTTCGAGAACACGGCAGTCTATCTGTTGATCGTCTACCACTACCTTACTGGGCTATCCATATCTTCTTTTTCCATCTTTGGAGCTTCATTCTTCCACAAGGCGCAACTCAGCGGTATCTCGACGACCATCATCTTTCTCCTTCTCGCTGTTCTAGCGCAGGTAATTGGAAAGGCAAGCACTGGAGCCATCGCGATACTGAGTCTGCTTTTCCCACCAATGAACTGTAAGTTTAATCTACAGCTCTTCCGTACCCGGGACTTATCCTGATGCATTCATGTAGATACTTTCATGATCATCCTCATGGCTAGGTACGTAACGGATCAACAGATCTAGCTTTATTCGACTAACAAGACCAGATGGGAGCGCCAGAACATGGCGACAAACCTCACGGAGGCTGCTCCCGAGAATCCATCGACGCTTCCGGCTATTGCCCACTTTATCTTTGCGGTTGTCCAGACCATCGTGTTTCCTATTCTTGGAGCGCTCATCGAGAATTATCTCTATGGTACTCTTTCCAAGGGTCGTCGCTTGTTGAAAAGTGATGAGACAACGCAAGACGCCGTTAGACTAGGCGGCTTCACCAAACGCTATGAGCCTTCATGGTGGGCAAGGAACGTGGCAACCAAGTTCGGCAAAAAGAAAGAGACCGTCGTTGCCGTCAACAGCCTTGATTTGGTGGTGCCGAAAGGTCAGATAATGGTCCTGCTCGGCAGTAACGGCAGTGGCAAGTCGACCACTCTTGATGCAATCGCTGGCCTAAACACTGTAACTTCTGGTGATGTGACTGTCGACGGCTTTGGCGGGCTCGGTATATGTCCACAGCGTAATGTTCTATGGGATAAACTTACTGCGTATGAACATGTCCGCATCTTCAACCGGCTCAAATCTTCGGAGAAGCCTTCGACGAAGGGTGAAATACAAGATTTGATCAAAGCCTGCGACATCGATCGAAAAAAAGACTCCAGGGCCGGATACCTTTCTGGGGGTCAGAAACGAAAGCTGCAGCTCAGCATGATGTTCACCGGTGGAAGTCGGGTGTGCTGCGTGGACGAGTGCAGCAGCGGAGTGGATGCTCTTGCTCGGAAAAAACTCTGGGACATTTTGCTCGCCGAACGCGGAGCAAGGACTATTATCTTCACGACGCATTTCCTGGATGAAGCTGATCTCTTGTCCGATCAAATTGCCATCTTGTCCAAAGGCAACCTTAAAGCTTTCGGCTCAGCTGTGGAATTGAAGCACAAACTTGGTAATGGATATCGTATCCACGTGTTCAACAACTCGAGGAATCGAGACGCACTCGGTGACATGGCGAATATATCGAAGAAGGCCATGTACGATAGGACAGTTTATACCCTTGCCACTTCGGCTGAGGCAGCGGACTTTATCCGAAACCTTGAGCGGTTGCACATTGACAACTACGAGATCTCATCTCCTACAATCGAAGAAATTTTCTTCAACATCACCGAAGAAGCAGAGGCAGCCAAATTTCGACAACCTCTGGGAGCCGCCGAAGTCGAGTCAGAAGGGAAAGCCTTTGGTGAAATGGGCGAAGTCGGCGATGTTTCGCCAGGTAATGGCCTGCAGCTCCAGACAGGGAGACAATTAGGAATCATACGTCAAGCCTTCACCCTATTCCGTAAAAGGTGGACTGTGTTCCAAAGGAATTATCTACCATCCGCCGCCGCTCTTCTGATCCCCAGTGAGTCTCTTCCTTAGTTATCGAGAAGGTAGCGGATTGACGGCCCATAGTCATTGCAGCAGGACTCGTCACACTTTTCCTGAAGGGTTTTACGATCCCCGGGTGCTCTCCCACTTCTCAGATCTCGCGATCTGACATTGACTCTCTGCTGACTCAAGTCAATTACACCATAGCCATTGGACCTACTGACAAGATACCCCGCGACGCCGCCCAGCGCATCGGCGTCACCTTGCCAGCAGCCAGTGGATCTGGAGGCGGTGGAGGCGACCCTAACAAATTGGCAGATTCAATCCACCCCGTCGACGGATCCCTCGAAGAATTCAAAAAATATATCAGCCAAAACTTTGCAAATGTCACACCTGGCGGGTTTTTCTTGGGCAACGAAAACGCTCCCCCAACATTCGCGTACAAAGGCAATGGCGATCTGTCTCTGGCAACCATAACACAGAATGCCCTGGATACCATCTTGACCAACGTCTCTATTTCCAGCCAATATCAAGCATTTGACACTCCATGGGTGTCGTCGGCTGGGAAAAATCTGCAGCTGGTCGTGTATTTTGGTCTCGCAATGTCCGCTTACCCAGCGTTCTTCGCCTTGTATCCTACACTTGAACGCCTTCGAAACGTCCGCCAGCTTCACTACAGTAACGGTAAGCTTCCGGTCTTCGGCAGCAAAAGTCTGGTGGCCCTGACTAACGATGTCCAGGTGTCCGAAGCATCTCCCTTTGGTCTGCATATGCTACGTTCGATTTCATCATTGTTCTCATCGTTAGCGTCGTTTCAATCATCATCTTCCGTGGCGTCACGGATCAATGGTATCACCTCGAGTATCTCTTCGTCGTCCTTTTCTGCTATGGCCTTGCTTCTACTCTGCTCTCTTACGTTATATCACTGTTTGCTCGGTCTCAACTCGCAGCTTTCGCTTTTGCTGCTGGATACCAAGCGTACGTCCCTTTCACCCACTGCTTATCCCGTTGCTGACAGTGTTATCATAGTGTCATGTTCCTCTTGTATTTTATAGCTTATCTAAGCGTTCAGACCTAGTAAGTAGATCCATGCACCTCGTCAACGCTACCCGACTGACAACAGCATTCAGTGCTCCGGTCCACAAGGTCGATTCCTACATTAACGTCACTCATTTCACCATCGGAGCAGTCACGCCGTCCGGCAATCTAATCCGAGCTCTCTTTGTGGCTCTCAATGTATTCTCCATCGATTGCAAAGGGCGGTCTATAGCTTCCTATCCCGGCGACATCACGCTTTATGGCGGGCCAATCCTTTACTGTATTCTACATTCGATCTTCCTGTTTGGTATCCTTCTATGGCGGGACAGCGGCTCCATCTGGGACCAAATCCGACGCAAACAATACAAATCCCAAGACGTCGAAGAAACAGATGCAGCAGATGACGAAATCCGCTCTGAGATCAAACGCGTCGACGGTTCGCCGGATGACGGTCTCCGTGTACTACACCAAACCAAAGCGTTCGGTAAGAACGTCGCCGTGGAGGATGTCACGTTCGGGGTCAAAAGGGGTGAAGTCTTTGCCCTTCTCGGTCCAAACGGCGCAGGCAAAAGTACGACGATCAGTCTCATCCGAGGTGACATTCGACCTTCGAACAGTAAAGGCGAAATCTTCGTTGAACAGCACCCTCTCAGCATGCGACGTGCGGCCGCCAGGAATTCTCTTGGCGTGTGTCCTCAAGTTGACGCATGTGATCAGATGACGGTGCTGGAGCATCTTCGTTTCTACGCGCGTGTGCGCGGGGTCAAAGACGTGGAGCATAACGTTCAAGAGGTGATCCGCGCGGTAGGGCTCGAACCGTTTTGCCATCGTATGGCTGCTGCACTTTCCGGTGGTAACAAACGCAAGCTCTCTTTGGGCATTGCGCTCATGGGGAATCCGGCAGTATTACTTCTCGACGAGCCCTCATCTGGCATGGATGTTTGTGCGAAGCGGGTCATGTGGCGAACGCTCGCTTCTGTTGTCCCTGGACGGAGTCTGGTGTTAACAACTCACAGCATGGAAGAAGCAGACGCATTGGCCGATCGTGCAGGCATCATGGGGAGGAAAATGCTGGCGTTGGGGACGAGTGATTACCTGAGGAAGAAGCATGGAGACAGATATTATGTGCATCTTATAACCAAGACGGCGCCCCATACTAGCCTCGAGGAAATGGACGGCATCAAGGCTTGGATTACCGAGAACGTGGAGGGGGCTATCATCGAACAGAAAACATACCATGGCCAGTTGCGCTTCAGCGTTCCGGCGCACTCGTCCGAAAAACACGGTCCAGCTGGCAAGGATGGAGAAGAAGCTCTCATAAGCTCGCAATCATCATCTGGAGTCGGTGCATTATTCACAATGCTCGAGGCGAACAAAGAACAGTTGGGGTTCGAATACTACTCTGTCAGCGCGACCACACTTGACCAGGTCTTCTTGAGTATCGTGGGGAAACACAACATCTCGGAGGAGAATTATGAACAAGAATTGAAGAAGCCTCCAAGGTGGAGAAGGGCGCTGAGCGAGGGAAAGTATGCTGGGTTGCTATGTTTGTCTTAGCATCTATGTTTTGGAGTCTTGCATGTTTGAGCACAGCGTAATTAGAGAGATATCCAGGAGCATGACAAGCGAACATCAGTGATAATGCCACTTCTCCATACTGGTTATCATCCCAATTGTAGATCCTGTCTACAGTCGAGGCTATGGTAACAATAAGCTTTAGAATGAAAAGATAGATCTTCTCTTTGGGTTAGCGCACAGTAGCCGCATCACCTGTAGAGCTTGGTATTTTGGTAGGTCGTTACTACAACCACTTCTTACTTCTCTGCTTCAGACAGCTTGCTCCCCTGCTATGATCCGAGTCCACGCCTGGTTTGCCTTGACATGCACCTCTGAAACGAGACTCTAACTCTCATAGCACCAGAAGCACAGTTCTTTGGACTGACTTACTGGCCAGTCCGCGGCCACCAACTACGCATGCGAAACACTCGGTATGCGGGCTGTGCCTACAGGATGCACATCCCTGGCGGCAAGAAACCAATCACCACCCTACAAATCACAGCATCGCCTGATCCTTCAGCCATCGTCCGAATCCAACAAGGCTGCCTGCTACGGATACTCGGAAGCAGATCAGCTATGAGCCACTTCGAGTAGACCCTGGAGCGATAGGGTTGACGGTGGACCCTACCGCGGCCCAGCAGCGTTGGAGCCTCCATAGATGGTATCCAGGCTGCGGTGATGGCTGTGCTTGTAGTCATTATTTCCTTTGCTTTTACAACAGGGTGATATATACTCTTCTTTCTCATTGTTGTCTGTCTTCTCCATTTGGATCACTTTTAATTTCGAAGATGCGCCCACCTGTCGCATATACGCAGGTTGAAGGCATTCTGCAGGGGAGCTGAGGGGAAAAGGCAACCCGACATAAGAGGACGCACATCACTCAACTTACAAGCTCTGGACCCCTGATCTCTTGTTTGCCTGTTAAACAAAATCAAAACCCTCTTCTCTGCGCCATCTCAACCGTCCACGACAAACACCGTATCGAATCTAACATATAGTATCTTCTTTCTCCTCGTGAAGGGTGGTCATCTACCGCCAAACCACCGCAAATATGTCTTTTCTTAGCAACCCTAAGCTCCTATACTTCATTCGCATCGGCCAGCTCCTTTTAGGCGTCCTTTTCCTCGTCCTGATTTGCTATGACGGCACCCACCGCGCATGGTGGAGCAGCATCAACGGGCCTCTAGCCGTCGGTGTCATAAGCTCCGTCTTCACATTTGCGATTACAGTCCATTCAATGTACGTCAGTCGAGGCGCAAAGGAGCGCCCAGTCCATCAATCTTTACGCGTGTAATTTGGCTGATGGCAATCTAGATTCACCCACCACCGCTCGAACCCGTTCTCTGGCGGCAGCACCACCTACACTATTGCCCGCCTCGCGGCTGAGATTCTCGTCTTTCTCCTCTGGGTCGCATCGGCAGCATTGATGCTCAGAAAACGCGAAGGTTGTGATTACAAAAATCCTGCAGAGCAAGGAGCATATAAGGGAAAACAGGTCTGTTACAGGAAAGGGGATGATAAATATGCCCGTCTATACGACGACCAGCCGATCGTAACGTGGACTGTAGCGATTGCGGTCAGCTTGGTCGAAGCGTACGTCTATACCACCCATTCTCAAACAGCCTTTTGAATTTCCATAACACTGACTGCTCGCAGCGTTACCTTTATCGCAACAATCGTAATGGTATGGCTCGACGACCGCAAATCCAAAGTCAGCGGCGGCACCAGCTATGCCTGAGTCTGCTCCTAGTATTTCGTTAGGAGGCCACACAGAAATGTTGTAGACTCGCGGTAGTGAGAAGTCGAGTCGTCAGAAAACAAAACCATGTATCGTTCATCCTGAATCAAACCAGCAAATGTACTAGTTTTTACCTCTCCCACGACATGTTGGAATATACAAACAGCAACCAACGTATCCGTTGAAATTCTTATGAGACGTTCCGGGACCAAATTACAATTGCCGCCCCTTCCACAACATTTACGGCTTGGTAGCAACCAGAGACGAAGGATTTGAATACTCTGACTTCAAGCCCCTACTCGTCTTATGCCTTTTCATCCCATACCGACCCAGTCCAAACCATCACCTTCCCAAGAACCACCAACCCCCTCCGCTCCCCTCCCCTTCAACTTACCCCAGACACCATCCCCTAACCCATACTCTCCTTGTTCTCCTATCCGTTCAACAACCCCAGACTATAGTCTCCCATTCGCTCCAAAATCCATACAACAACCCAACAAACTACACCCTTAAAAACTGCAGATGCTGCTTTTTACCCTTGTAGACGCCATAGAATCCTATAGTGGTATATCTTCTGAATCTCCAGTCCACATCAGCCCACTAATCTCCCTTTCCCACGATCCAGGGCCGTTCTCTCAACCCATCCTTTCCAATAAGCAGCATAAGAGAATAACCAAGAAAATTCTTGAAGAGAAAAACGTCGTACCAAAAAAGAGGTGTCATGTGTAATATGGGCAACGGCTCGTACTGCTATGAATGCGTGGGGGTTGTCCACTTCCTCCACCTTCTCACTCACCATATCATTGCAAACCTCCTAACAATCTGAATAGAAGCTTACACAATAGTAGATATCTTCCTTTTCGAAACATATACTTATCACAGACATCCGAGATAAAAACATCACCCCAGAATATTTAATCTATTCTAGCCTCCTGTATATTCATGCGGACCTCTCATCCCCCATCCTGTTACCTCCCTCTCCGTCTCCGTCTTCGTCTACAGCTGCTTCGTATACATCGGTCCAGCTACAATAACGATAAGCTCGGTAAGAATCCGATACCTTCGCTCTTCACTCTCTTAGCTCCAGCTATAAGCGCCTCGGTATGTATTTAAATTCCAGCACATAAACAAAATATTCCATCACAACTTCAATACCGTCTATTCTGTCTGCCATATCGTCGACTTCACTCGCAACACACACAGCACCCCATTACTGAACAAAAGCCACCACCAACCCTCACTTTTTCGTTTCAATAAATCCTTCCCCCCCCCCCCCCCCCCCCCCCCCCCCCCCCCCCCCCCCCCCCCCCCCCCCCCCCCCCCCCCCCCCCCCCCCCC